>VZRE01009762.1:0-12819 GCA_013396775.1 Cephalopterus ornatus
CGAGGGGCCCGCCATGCGCGCGGCGCCCCGCGTCCAGCTGTGCCCGGGCAGATGGATCGGTCAAAGTTTCGGGAGCCGCACGCTGCCCCGCTGCAGCCCCTTATGCCGGGCTCTACAGCCGCCTCGTATTCCGAGGACAGGGACGCGTTTGCTCTTGTCTCGGAGAAATAAGACTTGTTTTAGATTCTTTCTTTCCCCCCACCGCCCAGCCACCCGCCCCCTGAAGATTTATACGGTGTGTGCAGACGGTTATAAAATTTAACCTAAAATTCTGCAGCAGTAGCATCTTTGCAGTTGTCCACAATGTCCAGATGTCTCCAAATTCTAACGGTCATTTGCATTGATGATGCTTTTATATATAGGGCCGTTTTCAATATGTTCTGTGCACTTATTTGCAGATCAACAGGAGTTGATCAAGGAGAGAGAGGCATTTTCGGTCTCATAATTGCTTCCCCAAACAATATAATTTCCAGTACACACAAGACACTCATGAAAATGTAGTAACACAAAAACCAAAATATGTAATCTGAGTAACTCTTCCTCCAAATGGAAAGCTGCTGCTGACCTACATTTTTGAACCAGAACGGTTTGAATTTTTTTTTATAACTACCTTAATACAAATGATACCCTCATATAACAAAAGGTAATAGACATTACGGTCAACTAATGAAAGCATTTGGGAGATCAAATACTTGCCTATGAACAGAGCAAATTGCGATATTAGCAAACCTTTTCAATACAGCAATGGTCTAAACCACGCTGTTTTAAATGTATATATTTATGCGCTCTGTTAAAGGTAAGCACATTTTCAAATTTCAAAATGGATAAATAGGAAATTCAATCATAATAATGGAGAAAAACGCAGCGTATCAAGATGCTGTCATGAATAGGTAGGCTTTTTTGAATCCACTGTGAAAACATTAAAGAGCAGAAGCTTCATGCTATAATGTTGAGTTACATGCAAAGATTATTGATAAATGTATGAACAGTGTGATTCCAGTGTCTATTAATTTTAGTTCTGTCTGACGAGTCAGATGTATTCTGATTTCCTTTATGGAGTTAGTATTGAAAAGTCTCAGTGCTTGTCAAGTACATCTTGCTAATACTTCTGTTACAATTGTATTTTTCTCTCTTTTTTTTTTTTTTTGGTACTCTTTAAGTGCAAAAATGTTATATGGTTAGTAGAAAAACGTAGAGAGGGGAAAAAAATGGTGAGTAATTCTAGTGGGGGGAATCAGGTGCATACCCAAGGGTCATTACAGGCTGTAACAACAACAAATTGCAATTCTATGCAAACTGCTAGAAAGGGGTATATCATCTTTGTAGGAGAGAGAATAACAGAACTGTAAGATGAATTCATGCCAAATCATTCATCAGCTTTTGCCAAGAGAATACTACATCTTTGTTAGTGAGCCTTTTTGACATTTTCTCCTGGATTTTCTTCTTTTCTATATTCAAAGGCACCCTAATTATACACATTAAACCACCTAAGTTGATTTTTTGAAGTCTTTCATATGCAAATAAAAATATAGATGTCTCTTTGTGTGTATTTATTTACATGTGTACTCTAAAATAAAATATAAAATCAATTACACATTTATACTTTGAGACATTTATATTTGAGCAAAAATACATATATTGAAGATCTTTTGAGATGTACTGATCGCAATACTTCCTGACATCCTCTGCAACTCTTTCCAATCAGGAAAATAACCCACCAAAGTTTAACGCAAATTTACTTTGAAATGTTTTCCCCCAGAAAGGGAAAAAAAAGGATGAGGCTTTAAACTGAAGAGTTCATACCTCTAACTCTTTTTCCTCCCATTTGTTTCAGCAACTCGGCTACAAGATTGGAACTAAGAGGCTATAAAATTGAGGCCCTCAGCACAATGAAATCAGTCTGCTATAAAAGGCAACACATGCCAGTTTTTCCTCCCCAATGGCAGATGCCACACCCTAAAGCAGACAGAAGGCACTGCAGTCTGTGCAAGGGAAGCACAACACAAAGCAACAACGATGGTTCAATTTTCTAGATCGCAAATAATGTTGAAATTCCTTTTGCCATCTTTGCTCAGATGATGAGTGGTAGTGTTTGTTAAATTCAAATGCTCCTTTCCACAAGCTCTCATTGGATGCATGAATTATGAATTTATTATAATATAATGTAAAAAAGCTCTAATTGCCATGCATATTATCTGCTGCAAAGTGATTGCATTGATATTTGATATTGCAAGTGTGGCAGTTTCAACTTTAGTTCCATTTTCATTGTTCCTTCAATTTAATTATTTTCTATAAACCAGTGTCGTCCAAGTGTGGTTTCTTTCTCTGGATTTTTTTCGGATAAATTATGAACTCTGGTGCTCTGGGATCCCTTTTCAAGATAAACAACATAATTTGCTAAACTTACTATTGGTAAGTTGTTTATTCCATTGGCTACAACATCCATACAGAGCCCCTAGGCCACCCGTCTGTAGGTCAACCCCATGGAAGTTAGGTGCCTTTCTCAGCAGTACAGCAGCCATCCTTCCATTTGGTCAGAGCAGCGCCTTCCAGATCATACAAAGAGTAACAGTAAAGAGAGAAACGGAAAACAAACTACTATTGTAATAGGTGTTATCCTAGAAGTATTGGGAGAAATATTTAATTTTTTGGGGGGGCAAGGTAAAAATCCAGTCAGAGGTTCGAGAGCCTGTTGGATTTGACCTGGGTACCCACAAGAGTCTGAAAAATCCCTGTGTACAAAAAAAAAAAAAAAAAAAGCTTTTTTGCTGGGTTCTTGTTGTGTTTTATGTTTAAATCCACTGCACAGTTTGATGAAACAGTTGTCAAATTCACTGTAATTCTCAGTTTCCTTCTTTTAGATTTGCATTAGATTTAATGAGGAAAAAAGAGAGAAGTATGTGGGCTTTTATTAAATTACCATTTCTTTTACTAGTTAAACATCCAATCGAAATCACTCCAAAGTCAGTGTAAATCTTTTAATTTATTTCAATAAGGCATAAATCACATCACAGAAAAGTAAGCAGCCAGCTCAGGGCTGCTTTAGCTTGATATTTGGAGCTATAGTAATGGGATTTCACTTTAAAAGATCCCTTATGTGGTCAACATATAACATAGTGGTGTTTTCATTATTGCATAATATTTACATTTCAGTCACAAATGTAGTATGTAAACTATTACCGTAGATATCCAGGTGATAAGCCAGAATCTCTTAGGTGTATAGCCTGTAGGTAACTGTAATAATTTTATTTTAGCTGGTCATAATTAACTTAGAAAAAAAAGTGGTTTATGCCAACAGATCATGGACTAAAACATGTAGAGATGACACATTCTACCATTTAATTAAAATACATTTTTTATCAACGACTAATCCTGGACAATTTAATCAATTTCTTCTGGCAATGTGTAAACAAAAGGACTTCAAAAATCACCATCTCCATCTCCAGAATGTCATACATGATTTTATTATGGAAATGCAACATGCTGGATTTAGACCACTTGAATAGAATGTTTAAATACCTCAATTTTACAAATGCGAATCATCCATTGAAGTCAATAAGATCACTCGCTTCCTTGGAGTTAAGCCCTGATTAAGTGCTTCTGTGGACTGAGGCCTCTAGGAAAAAACAGCTCTTGAGTCTGTACTTTGGTGAGATAGCAACCCCATCAGTTTTCTAAATTAAACCAAAATCTTCCACTTGGCAGTAGTAGGAGGGGTTGTTGATTCCAGGATTTACCCACCAGTGAAATCTGAGACTTTAAGCTGAATTACACTAATATTTCTGGATTCTATGTCATTGTTTGAGAATATCATTGCATTTTGGAGAAATTTAAAAAAAGGCCAGCTTTCCTTTGAATTCGTAATTTATGGTCACATTTATTTATCAATTAGAAAACTTAAATGAGAATCAGTATAACAGTAATCATAGAGTTCTCTGCCAAGTTTCTTTCCCATTCTCCTGCCTTTACAAATCTTTTCAGATGTGCAAGATGTGGGAAACCAATAGAAATATTTGCTGTTAGCTACACATTGGTCGGAGGTCCTTCCTGTTGTCAGCTGTAGCGTGCAGGGTTGACTGATACATGGAAGAAACAGTCAAACTAACAGTACACAGCTCTCACACCCATAAAATAAATGAGATTGGTACCTTAGCTGTGAATGCACTGGATGTTCCAAGAAAAATAAAAAAGCCTTAGTTTTCTTTCCTAAACTTTTTCCCTCTATGGTTGTACATTTTATATATCACAGTATTTATCAATTGCTGTTTCTAGAGACAGAATACTGCAGCCTCCATGTCTCAATCAAGTAAAATAATTTGTTTGTAAGATATTTTTATGCACAGCCAGAAATGTATGGATTTCTAATAGGAGATGGCACAGTATTTTTCCTTTGCAAACTGAATTTCTTTTCTATGACTGTAGTGTATATGCAATTCTGAATTTTTACAAGGGTGACAAAATTATGATTTTGCCTGACGCACTCTATTTCTGACCCATTTCTGTAGTATTTTACCCTTTACAATCTTGAATACAGAAGCTCTGATTCTTTTAGTGGGAGTCTCATCTTTCTCCTTTGCTGTAATAGTCTGTAATTCCCTTTTTCCCCCACCTTATCTTCATTCCCCACCCTTTTACACGTGCATGCATGTCTGCTCTCTGTAAAATCCCAAATTCCTGCCGCCCAACTTTCAGCTGCCTTAGCCTCCTGAAGTATAGTCATGCTGTATCACTTATAAATATCACTCGTACTGTAATTCTGTCTTCCAAGTTCCAAGAAAGCCCACCACAGTGTGAATTTTTTTCAGCCCCTCTGCACATGGGACACAAAGCGAATGCTCTTGGGGACAAGAAGGAGAAGCTGCAAAGGCTGAAAGAGTATGAAGGAGGAGAGAGACGGGAGAGGTCAGATGAAATTATCCTGAGCCTTCTCCATTCCAACCTGGTGCATCCTGTGCCTTCTCAAGGGGGCAACTTCCTGGTTTGAGAGCTGTTGATTTGATACATTTACCCTTTAAGCACTCCTGTAAACTGAGAAGTCCAGTTACTCCCACTTCACCATCAAGGAAATGAGGCACAAGGGAGGAATGCCATGACTGCATGAACATCTCTTTCAGCTGCAGCACCAGCTCCAGCAGCTCCAGGTGACTGCCACAATCACCTGGCATGGACCCTGGGGGTGCTGATGCAACAGCCTGCACAGCTGCATGGTGTGCCAGCAACTCAAGCGGGGAGAAAGAAAGCCTATTTTTATCCAGATCCTTGCACTGACTCACCCAACGGCCCAAACAGTAGTGCTGGCATAACAGGAAGGGGGAAGAGAAGGGGCAGAGTGCACAAGGCTGTTACCCGCTTCTTACTGTTTGACCAAAGAGAAGGTTTGGTGGCAGAGGGAGATAATGGGGGATCTGTTTAGCCAGTACTACTGCCAAAAGAAATGTATGTCCTAAGATTATAAACAGGTGCTCTTTTGCAAAGCCCAGCTGGGCCAGTGAAAAAAGTCACTGTGCCCATTTTTTGTTGGCATCACCCCATCAGATATTAATGCTCCTCACTTCTGTTAGTACAGTTGCTAGTATGAGTATTCCCCAACCCTTTTCAGAATAAACGAGCCAAGTTACCAGACTCACTGTTTAAGCTATCTGCATTAGCTCAGACCCATTTGCCTAAATAAGATTAGGATAAAGTGAGCCAACAGATCTGAGGAGACAGCGAACTCCAGCAGAGGGGCAATAAACAGCTGGCAGGTGGTAGTAACCTCTTCAATAAACACAACTTCTGAGGTACTGAGGGACTGCATCCATTTAGGCCCTAAATGTTGGTCATGGTGATGTAGAGGCAGTTACATGTCAGGAAAGAAAGTTTATCCATTCTTTACATGTCAGGCCTGGAGCAGAAAAAGTTTTAGAGTGTGGGGTTTGCCATATTTTATTTCTTTATTAACTTCTTCTTATACTCTTTCTATTACTGCATCAACGAGATGTACACTTGTGAAGCATATGCTGAACCACTGTATATCTCCAGAGTCCTGGGTTTGTATTACAACTGCTGGGCCATCATCCTTGCTGATGCAGAGACTCAGTGGAGCCTGAAAGCTGCAAAAGCAAACTTGTGATTCTTCTCTGAGTTTCAGGTGGGAATGCTCCTTGCACAGGAGGCAGCTGAAATGCCTCCAATCTCTAGATTCACAGTGGGAGGTTAGCTTGGATGAGGTTGCTCCACACCAGCTGGAGAAGGGGCAGCCATGGCTTTGTTTCCAGGGAGCCAGCATAAGAGAAGGCTGAGCTCCTGAGGGGTGCAGTAGCTGTCAGTTACGCACTCAGCCCCCATGGACATGTGGAGCTTGCTCCTGCCCTCAGCAAACAGGACGTCACCACCAACAGCCGTTAGGGTACTTCACTTTCACATCCTTTCTGCCACAATATGTCTGATTGTTAAAGCCACAGTCAAATCCTCATTGTGAGGGCAAAGTATTTCTCAAGAAGAGCATCCCCCACAGCTGGCTCCCTGCTTCAACTAAGCTAAGAGCTAAACTAACGTAAGAGAAGGGTTATATTTATATATATATCCTGGATGTAAACTACTTCAAGATATGCAGATCTGGAAAATCTCGATATCCTACTAATGTAGGGTGTGATCCTGGAAATGCTTACTAATTCCTGTAGTCCTCGCTCCTGGTAAGCCATGAAACTTAGTGACAGACTTGAGCATCTACCATGTGGTGAGGACTGGACTGTTTAAAACATCTGTTTCTTCTTGCCTAAATTTAAAAAGAAATGTTATTAAAATTAGAAAGACCATTTTATTAATCCAAAATATCATCTAGTTACTTAACAAAGACTTAACAGTGTGAGTCATCTGCATTAACAAATCCAGATGCTATAGTCAGAGGCAGCAAAGACTCAGGGACTGACAATAGACTTGCTTTGTATGCTAATTAATTTTTTGCTATTTGTTTTCCATTCCAAATAGACCATCCCTAATATTTTATCTCTCTTGGTGGATTCTAAGTGAACAGAAAAATTCTGGGTTCTCTCTCTTTCATAAAAAAGTAATATACAAATACTATTAAGATTTTTCTAATCTATTCAGCGGACTTCATAAAAAAATGAAATGTGTGCATATCTTCTTGCTGTGTTACAGCTGTTTTCGTCTCATCCAGAGGATTGGACAAATGTGGTTTTCATTTGACCACATTTAAATTTAAATTGCCACACCATTCTGGGCTGTATGTAAACTTACTATGCATATGTCCAAGAAGAAAGGAGCCTAGTTTGGGAACGGTTATCCATGGTGATTCTCACCAGCTAGAAATCAGGGACTGCACTCATTCTGGGAAAGGCCACGTAATGTAAAGTCATCACAATCACCTTGTCTTCTTTGCTCTTCATTGAAGGGCTGGTCCCACGGAATGGGAATTTTCAAAGTACCTTGCAACACAAAAGAAAAGTTCGGCAGGAGCAAAGTGAGGTCAGTATTAGACACTTTGCTGCTTTAATTTTAATACATATAATTTTTGTACAGGGATCTTATTTGCACAGCTCAATGGAGTCATGTATTTGAAGAGCACTGCTGATTAATTAGGTTGGCTCAGTATGAATGAATTAGGTGATCTGTATTTTATGTCTATTTTGAAGTTCATTATTGTGAACTTCATCCCATTTAATGCTCCATCCTGTTTCAAAAACTTATTGCGAACTCTACTTGGGCAGGAAAGGGAATCATTAAAAGCACTATGCAAGCCTCTTGAGTATGGTGGGTTCTGTTACAGATGTATAAATCCAGCTCATTACTTAGCTAAGGGAAACTGACTTTTGAGCTAGGTTTTGAAAACAGGGATCATGAGTTGGAAGGTGTGAAAACTGCAGTTTTTATGACCAGACCTGAACCAAGTTCTGTGTTCCTGGGATGGAGTCTGTACCAGCTTTAAAAGTAATCTGCCTCTTTTTCTAAATATATTATGGTTTTGCTCCAGTTCTCTCAAAAGATTGCATAAACAACTGATTTCATTTATTTGGAATATTTATCTCAACCCTTCGGTAAAAACAAATTCACATTTCACTTTGAAATACAACAAAGGTGGAACATGCTAGACTTCCTTTTTGCTTCTTTACTTCCAGTTCAGGAGTTTCCTTATTCAGTCTGATGTTAAATCTGCTTGTATTAGAGAATCCTTTTTATCTGAGCAAATCTTATTCCTTAGCAATGAATCTCAGAACATTGTGGGGTGATTGTATAAAGCCATTGCTTTTTCTTTATTGCCCACTAAAGAAACATTTATGATTAAATGGGAAAGGGAACTATCTCATTCTCTTGAGCTGGAGATATTGGACTCAATAATGTCCTTCATACGTGTATGCTCTATTTCAGCTAACCTGTTAGAATTGCAATATAAAATTGTAAATCAATGGCATCAAGCACCTGTGAAGATGAGTAAGATTGCAAGCCATTTCTCAGATAGATTTGGAGAAACAGCTCCCAGACAAGAACTCTTTTACATGTTCTACAGGGTCTGTCCTAAATTACCCCAATAAAGTCACTTGTTATACATCATATTGAGAAAATTGCCAGCTATCTGATGTCAAGTACTCAGGAACGCTATACGTAGGGGGACTTGGACTTTTGAGATATGTGACATACAACTGGATGTTAATAAAAATCGAGTTACAGGCTATTCAGCTGGTTATATGCAGAGCTAAAAATTCAGAATCTTCTTCAGTAATGAAAGCAGATCCTTAGGAATTTGTTCAAATCTGTTCTGTTTAGCTATAACTGCAGAAAATGCATTATTTCTATACAAAGGCTTCATTTATTGATTACTTCAGTGCATGTAGGAATAGTTAAACCCAGTTACTCATAAACACTTTATGGGATAGAAAGAATGAAAGTAAGAAGGAATTTTGTTTGTTTTTCTTGTCTTTCTGTAATCGCGATGGTATCTCTTTTTAAGCTAGTCATCTTCTGCTTGGCTGATTCTCCTGTAAAGGCTTTAATAACATGAATTTAATATAAAGTTTACTTTTGTACCTACAAATATATATCAGTCAAAATCCTTACTTTCTGTGTTTTGGAATGAATTTACTAAGATTTATATAGTGAAATATCCCCAGACCTAACAAATGCAGAGTTGTTATTGCCCAGGCATGGTTTTTACCTCTGCAGAGCTTGGAGATCAGTGCAGTGTAAACACTTGGCATGGCAGCCAGAAAATATAACATAAAAATACATACCACCCCGCTGATGGTATTTCCGCCTCACTCACAGAGGTGACAGTAGCCGCCGAGCACAGTGCTGTCACAAGGGTGTTCTCCTGTTCCCTGCAGAAAACACTGGAAGGTGGGGGGGATATGTGTTAGTGTGTGAACCTGGTGGTTTATGCTGCTCTGGAAGAGTGATGACAGGTCTGCTGCTGGAAAAGGGATTAGAATGTTACCTAGAAGAACGAAGATAGGAGGAGTCAAAGAATGATTAAAGAAAGGATCAGAGAGAGGAGAAACTCCAAGGAGGGGCACCTGCACAGAAGATGGCATCACAGAGGTCAAAGCATCTTACTATGGCTCTGGATTCAGAAACGTGAGGCAAAAGTTATCAGCCAGTAAGGAAAATGGTGACTTCATCACTTGCTGTCTTTGACTTAAAAATGATTTCTAGAAGATGCTTGCTCATCCATGAATCATGAGGGTTAATTACATAAAATTGCTTGACCTGTGTTATACCTCAGGTAATGTTACCTAAAGGTATCTTCTGACCTTAAATTTTATGAATCTGCATAAAGTAACTGTAAGGAACGAACAGAAGAATATGATGTTGTTTCACTGATTTGAATTACAAAATGCATTTGCATCTTCATTTGCATTTACTGTCTTAAGAATAACTGTACTGTATGCAGTTGTGGGATGGAGTTGTCACTGTGAGTTGAAAAGAGGTGAACGTGTTTCCTGAAAGACCAAGATCACATTCACAGGACTGACGTCTACTAGCATAGCTGTAAAGAGATGCCAGATCTGACAGGCATAGCTGTGTCAACAGAAGCCTCTGGTAGAGACACAGTTGTACCAGTAAAATGGTATTTTTACCAATAATATTTTATGACAGTGGTGGGAGATGGTTTTATTCTACTAGCAGACAGCAGTGTTTTGCTAGTACAGATATATCCATGCTAAACGGCTTAGGATTTTAGTGTTCACTGCAAAGCACTCCCCTCAATGATCCCTAAACCAATCAATTTTGTTGGTGCTGCCAGAGAAAGGGCATGCAACTGGCCCTGGCAACTGTCAGCTTTGTGGTACCATACATGATAGCATTTAATAAGGGGAGAGTGCAGAGAGAGTTTCATGAGAAGTCCAGGCTAGATCCTTTGGCCAAATAGTTTTTTCAGGCAGGCATGTGAAAAGATCAGGCTGAACGAAGTCGGAGTAAACAATGAGTAACAAAAATTTTTTTTCAATAATACTTTCTGTCCTTTGAAGCAAAGGTTTAACAATACTGGCAAAAATGATACTGGAATAAATTGTGCTGACCCCATGGTTTTCATAATTACTACTATACTGGAAAATTCTTTGTGGTGTAAACTAGCTCTCAGAAAAACCCTAGGGGAAAGGGTGATGGGTGATAACAGCATTTCATTCAGGAGCGGGGAAGGAGGATGGGACATCACTACTTTGGTCTGTAAAGGTAGGCCAGATGCACCAGCTTGATCAGACTGTGACCCACTCTCAAGCCTTGTGTGTGTATTACTCTTTATTCAGCTGTGCTCATGGCCTCCATTTCCAGGGAGCTCCTAGGAGGTGAGTGTGCACAGCTTTAGGATCAGCTTATCAGATTCAGTCCCTACTGAGCTGGTGCTCAAAAGTGCAATTCTTCCTTTTCACAGTTCATATGTAGGTCTTCTATAATTTGGAAGGGCATGACCACTAATCAACCTTTACTCCACCTTAATAAAGTTTTGCAATATTCTATGTCCTTACTTCCCCCTTTTCCCCCATTCCAACAAACTTCTTAAAGCCTTTCAGTACTCTGGTACAGTTTTTTCTCTGTCACTGCTTCTGCGGCTTTATCAATGATTCTCCTGCTCAAAATGGTGACTGGTTGCATGCTAGAGCTTTCACTGTGTCTGCACAACTCACATCTGAGCCCTTCTCCTCACCGAGGAACAGGACTCACAAGCTGAACCTCAGGGCAGAGGAACAGGACTCAAAGGCTGAACCTCAGAAACAATTTGGACGTGATTGTGGAAGTGATTGTTGGGAATGCAATCAATTTTCAAGCAAGGTGAGCTAGGGATGCTGCTCCGACTGCTTCTTCTCTCTCTCCCTCTTGTGCTGTTGTGCCATTTGTGCCTCATGGTGCTTTCACAGCACTCACCCACCACAGGGCTTTTGTTTCTCCTGAGTTCCAGCATTGCAGCTCTGACTCTTCCTTTACCACACCATCCCACCATACCCCTGGTGTCTGTCCCCCATCGCAGCAGCTGCCAGTCTCACACGTGCGTGCAGACATCCCACGCAGGGACTGTGGTGCCTTATTTCACTCCTCCTCGGGGAAAACATGGAGGGCTGGCAGTGAAGGCTGGTAGTGAAGTGGGAAAGTGAAGGATCTGGGAGGGGTGCAGGCACACCTCAAGGCAGGCTAGAGGCTGGGAGAAGCAAAGGAACGGAGAAAAGATTGCAACCTCTGCTGTGAGGTTGTGCCTTGCACCTCAAAAAGGAAGGTGCTGGCACACAGGAAACCTAGAGAAGACTGAAGTGGCCCACTCCTCTCCATGAGGAGTTCAAACACACACACAAGCAGCCCAAGAAGATGAACAGAGCTGGGAACAGCAGCCTGTCGAATAGTGAACTGCTCTCTTTGTTGCAGTTACTATGCATTCTTCCTCGCCCTTTACAGGGAGTTTGGGCTCACACAGGCAATGGAGAAGGGCTCAGCTGCCATCAGAGTTGGGACCAGTGCAGATCCTAATTCGCTCCTGTGGAGAGGCCGGTGTGAATCCAGCCGTAACAGGGTAACTGGGGGCCTGGAGCTGGGCGCGTCTGGTGCTACCAACTTTCCACACCAAGACCGGGGAAGGGAGATGCTGCTTGGCTCGGTTTGGTTCTGCCAGTGGAGACAGGAGCAGGGTGAGGCGTGCACCGACCACTGCCCTGAGCTGGAGGGGCTTCAAAGGCCCAGCGCAAAGTCCCATGGGGCTCAGGCAGGACCAAAACTTTGGTGTGAACCTGGGAGATGCCTGACAGGGCTGTGCTTCGCAACTCCTTGGGCAAGTGGCCTACGGCTTGGACTATGAGCACTGTGCAGCCCCTCACTGGGTCACTGGGGCCGGGAACAGGTTTGGGGGAGTTCACAAGGGTCCATTTTGGACATACAAGTGCTGCTTGGTGAGAGCTGTGTTTGCTTTTGCTTATGCACAAGAGGGAGGTTTAAACAGCAAACAAATAAACAAACAAAGCCACAATGGCTGAAACAGTGAATTCAAATATCACTTGTACTCATGTGTTGCAAATTTGCTCCACAAAAAATTGTTATTTTAACACAAAGATTTTGGGAGTGTGAGCAACACAGATCCCAGGCCGTCATAACACCACTTAATACGTGAAGAAGTATTTCTATGGGATCCTGAATTGGGCGGGTAAATAAAAGCACGTATCTTTAAATTAATTCAATCCGGCGCACTGCAACTCGCTGCCCCGGGTCTGGTGCTACTTAGGATGATCCCGGGAGCAGCTCGCGAACCGCCGGGAGCGGGAGCGGGCACGGGCACGGGCACGGGCACGGGCCGCGGCCTCTGCCCGGCGCCACCTCGCGGCCGCCCGCCCGCGGGGCCCG
>VZRE01009762.1:13056-25921 GCA_013396775.1 Cephalopterus ornatus
GTGCGTTCCCCTTTTGCTCTACTCAGGAGTGTTTTTCTAAGAGATAATGCCGTTTAAGTTCCACATGATGGGACTTGGCAAACCCATTGCCTGCAGAGAGAACACTTGTGGTAGTAGGAGTTACGATAAATCACACAGTTACCTTAAAGGAGCATAAATGGGGGCGGGGGGGTGGGGGGAAGGAAAGTACTTAAAATTTTTTTTTGGGGTACAAAGAGCGCAGAATTAAAATTTTCAAAGGGTTAGAAATACCAATGGAAAAACAGCGGAGGGATTAAATAGGAGTGGTGGTTTTATCACACCCTGAATGCTCATTCTGTAGATACACAGCAAGACCCTTACTAATCTCTAATAAAAGTCCTCAGAATATAGTGTGGCCTTGCAAAAAATGGCGTGGGAGGGCTGTCGTGCATCTTTGCTCCATTCTCCATTTGGTGGACATTAAGGTTGTTTCCTGATGGAGGTTTTGGGAGCAGGCAAGGAAGAAGTCATGATACCACTGCTCCACAGGGCATTGTTACATGCTGTCAATGTTGTATGAAGTTAGTTGTATAGGCGATGCTTTCATAGCAACTCATCGCCCTTGACAGCTGATGCTTTCATAGCAACCCAGTGTTCCACAGTCTTTTGAGAAATTAAAGATGTTAATTTTTTTACTGAAAGTAAGTTTCCGTAAGTGTAGGGACAAGGTTAGATATGTTACTAAATATACTCCTCAATGGGTGGAACACCAGAAGATCCCTGACAGCAGATTTGCTGAGATATTTCTTCTCTTCTACATTGAGCCTCTCAGGTGTAGTCTAACTGAGAAGAGAAAGTGGGCTAACTGGTTTTGCATGGTCCTCTATACATATATTTACATGTATGGGTGAACCAAGACTTCTGAGTATTTCACCCTCCAAAAGAAAAATATTTTGTTTAACATCTTAGAAAGAAATTTTGTACGTCTATTGAATGGGTCTATGCTTCTCTGGCCAGAGAAGAAGGATTTCTCTCTTGGGTTTTATAAAACATGCTCAAAATGGGGGCCAGAGAGAAAATCAGTGGTCAGAGACACTATATGCTGATTTACAGATAGATTAGGGATATCAGTATTACAACCAATATGGATATTTGTACATTATGTTTGTACTGTGTGTATTACCTTCATTTTATCCACAAGCCTAAATCACATCAAAGATTCCTGAGCATTCAAAAATAGGAACTCTTACATAACTAAAGAATAGAAAGATTCTGATTAATATAACTGCCTTCTTGAATGTGTATCAAACCCATGATTGTAGAGAATGGAAAAAATTACTTTGTGGAATTCAAGCTATTTCTCCTTTGTTAAAACAAGAGCAACTTGAAAGATGGTGTAAGTTTTATAATTCAAATGGCTCAAGTGCCTTACTCTGGGAGTTGGAGGAAGGAACATCTTATCCATACTGCTACCACTTATGTGTACTTAAAAATAGACAACACAGAGACTAAGTATATACCTGATGCTTCTTGCACAGTGAATACAACTTTGATGGTTTATGCCATGTTCAAAACAAAAGAGATTCTGTACCTTCTTCTCTAACAAAAGGTTTTGTCTGAACTCAGTGTACTCAAGTGAAACTGAGCCATTTTGTTTCCCCTACTCTAATTCTGCTCAAAGAATATCAATCCCAGCTAAAATTTTGAGACAATCAAAAAAGGGACCCTTCAGTAAAACTGGATTTTTTTTACAGATACAGTATATGAAGAGGAATATTTTCTTCTTCCAGTGTCTTTTTTATGTGGCTATCATGTAGATAACAGCAGGAAATTCCACTTAAGTAGATCCTTAATGGATTTAACTAATGGTTTCTTTGTGATGCTCTCAGACAGTTCTCCTGTAATGTGGATCCTCTAAATATTTAAATCCACCATTGAAGCATTTAATAGGAAGAAAGTCTCCTACCATTAGAATAAAGAAAAGGCTTTCATCTGGAAACAATACCAAAACAAAATCTGATTTGTACAACTGCATCAAGAATCCAAGCCCACTTGCTCTCTGAGGCAACTGATACAACAAGGACCTGGGGTGCCAAGTAAACAAGTGGTCATTTGTATATTCAATCTCTGTCCTTTGCCGTTTCTCTACGTCCTACATATTTTTGAGGGCTGTTGGTAGTGATTATTGTTTTGAGTGAACAATAAAGCTGCTAAATTAATATTGCTACTTACTGTTGGTAACCCATGGGCTCATGGAATCTTGAGAACAGTGGGTGGGTTAACCTGGCATGCTTCTCCTTGTTTTGAGTCTTCTGACATTGTCTCAAAGTGATCTTTCTTACTCTTCTATCCATTATCCTCTTACTTTATTCCTTTTAGAAGTGGAGCCTAATGTTTCTCGAGTTCCATAAAATATATGAGCTGGAAGGAAAAACCTTTTAGAAATCTACTTACTGTATTGTCAAGACCCAATTTTTTCTCTCCCATCTCTTGCTTGGGAAGAACAGTCACTTCAGAAACTATCACTGCTCTTTAAGCTGTCTGCTTATTCCTGGATTTTACCATGTTTCCCTTGCACAAAGAACAAAATCTACTGTTTTCAACCTAGATTGTTTTTGAAAACGAGACATAATAGAAAAATAAAGGCTCCCTGTAGCTTGCATTCAACAGAACAAAACCATAGAACTGCAATTGCCCCACAGCTGCTTTTGTGGTTTATAAGATACACCTCCTACCTTGGAATATGTAGGGCTCCTCAAAAAGAATAAATATCACTCTCAGCTAAATACATCTGTTTATTCTTCTCTGCACATTTATTTCTGCAGGTGATATCAATAAATTTATAGGAATTTTCTGCCATCACTTCACAATCCGTATTGTCTAAATCCACCTGTAACCTGTTCCATATCTAGCCCTTAAATACGAACACTTTTAAAATTTTATTCTCTGATATTTCTGTGATACAATTAATTTCTGGATTTCAGTCACTTGGTATTATTACATGTGCAAGCATGTAAAGCCATTCTGAGTGTGCACAACTGTGGTATAAATAATACACAATATAAGCAGTAAAGTTTCTCAATTGGTATGGAAACTGGACATCCAGAAAGGGCACACCAGACCAAGTTACCCAAAACGGCACCCTCATTTGGCTCTAATGGGAAGGTTCTCTAATAAAATGAGTGTGCACTTAAATTTTCCTTGTTGTTGCATCTCAGTGCTGTTAGCGGTAATGCAGAACTATCAGCATGTTCCTCTCACGCTTGTACTTTATGTTGCATGGATACACTCAAAGGCTCAAATTAAAGGCTTTCTTGCTATCCTACCCACTGCCAGAAATGGAGTGGCTGTTTTTAAACCAAGTGCCGGATTCTTTGTTACTCTGTATCTCCTGCAGTTATATAAACCAAAGAGAGTCAATGGAAAATGGCTATTGGATATTAACATCTATGTAAATCAGTGCAGATGCTGAACTGGTAGCATTTTATATCCCCTTGCAGAGCAGAATATGACTACCTCAAGTTAAAAACGGGGTGAAATTTATTTTGGGTGAAGGAAAGCAGTAAAGAGTGAGTACATGGAAACTGCTGTTACTTAGAACCAGGCAAACTTTTTTTATCCCGGTGCCTGTGTAAATTATTATGTATGTTATGTATATGTGCACTTGCAGCCCCAAAAGCCAGCCATATCCTGGGCTACATCAAATGAAATGTAGCCAGCAGGTCAAGGGAATTGATACTGCCCCTTTACTCTGCTCTGGTGAGACCCCACCCAGAGTGCTGCATTCAGCTCTAGGGTCCCCAGCACAGGAAAGAGTGAGTCCAAAGGAGGACCACAAATATGATGAGGGGGCTGGAGCACCTCTCCTATGAAGACAAGGGTTAGATAGTTTGGGTTGTTCAGCCTGGAGAACAAAAGGCTTTGGGAAGACCTCCTAGCAACTTCCAATACTTAAAGTGGGCTACAAGAGTGCTGGAGAGAGACTTTTTACAAGGGCATGTAGTGACAGGACAATGACGAATGGATTCAAACTGAAAGAGAATAGGTTTAGATTAGCTATTAGGAAAAAAAATCTTTACTGTGAGGGTGGTGAGGCACTGGAACAGGTTATCCAGAGAAGCTGTAGATGTCCCATCCTTGGAATTTTTCCAGGCCAGGCTGGATGCGGCTCTGAGCAACCTGAGCTAATGGAAGGTGTCCCTGCCCATGGCAGGGGGTTGGAACTAGATGGTCTTCAACATCCCTTTCAACCCAAACCATTCTATGATTCTATGATTTGCATAGCAGTTATCAAGCAGAGAATGCAAGCACTGAATTAAGGATAAAGGCCACTTCACATAATCCCAGAATGGGTAAGGTTGGAAGGGACCACAGTGGTGGTCACGTAGGGTCATCCTAGAGCATATTGCACAGAATTGCATCTTGAATATCTCCAGTGCTCTTGAATATCTCCAGTGAGGGAGACTTCACAACCTCTCTGGGCAACCTGTTCCAGTGCTCAGTCACCCACACAGTAAGGAAGTTCTTCCTCATGCACAGGTGGAACTTCCTGTGCATCAGTTTCTGCCCATTGCCTCGTGTCCTATTGCTTGGCACCACCAAGAAAATCCTGGCTCCATCCTCCTGACACCCTCCCTTCAGATACTTTTAGACATTGATGAGGTCCCCTCAATAGTCTCTTAGGCACCTAAGTCCCGTTTTTGTGCCTTTGAAATCTTTTATGCCTTTGGAAACCTCCCATTCTTACCTAATTTACGTATGTATTTACTTTTGAAGGTTTTGCCTATTTAATCCATGATAGCAAAGAAAGGATATAGTACTAGTCTGAATTGGTTCAGGAGCAAATGCCTCCAAAAATAGTGTGATTTTTTTAGAGAGGCCCATCTGTGAATTGCTGCTTTGTGCTGACCCGCAATTTATGCAGCTCTTGCCCAAATCTAATGGCTTAAAAATAGTTTGTAAGTGTTACAGGCACTCAGTCAGATTAGTCACTTAGTCAAATCATCCTTTCAACTGGTGCTTTCAGCAAATGGTTAAAACAGCATTTGAGGAAGGACCAGGTGTATGATCTAATGCCTAAAAGCAGCTCATGCTCAATGACATAATCCTAAGAATAAATGTGTTGTAAATGTATGGCCAAACACAAGAGAATATCTGTCATCAAGTAGCTAGAAGTGCCACATGGTTTTTGTATCACTGTGCTGGAACCACTGAGAGTTGTGCAGCACTTTCACCTCTTCTGAGAAATATACCGCATACTGCTTCAGCACTCCCTGGATCCAGGGCAGATGCAGGTCTGCAGATCCTTAACCAGCAGAAGTAAAATCTTGCTGGGTATCTTTTCTTCTAGATGGAAGAAACTCAAAATTCACAGAATTTTAAATATACAGCTTCTAGTGGCATATATCCAACGGATTGTGGGACAGTGCCTCTTGCCATGTTGTGGCACTGTAGCTAAACAGAGGACACTGGGAGTCCTGTGCACAACAATCAAAATCTGGGTCCATCAGTGGTGTACATGATGCCAGGTTAATCACTTGGCCTCTTCATATCCTGCTTCTAGTAGTGTTTCAGGATAATATACAATATGGATATTTGGAAGACAAAAACTTGGAAGAAAGGAACTGTACTACTACTGTTACAATGACTATTGCAGTTGCAGTTGTGCCTTCAGAACTCATGGTCAATAATACATTATTGACTCTCATTTAAAGATTATTCCAGTTTTCTCCAAAAATACTTCTTGGACTAGATCTCATTCTTCATCTCTACGTCTGTCTTCACTGTGAATGTGTGTAGCTCTGTCATTACTGTCTTTACAGGTAATTTTTAACTGGACTCATTGTCCTTGTCTTCATGCTTGTTCTTGCTAATCAGAGCTTGTGCTAGAGTTCCTTGCTTGTTGATATTTTTCTTTCCCTAAAGAATAGTGTGTCTCCATTTACAGTTTAAAAACTAGTACTTAAATGGAGTGTTAAATCACTTCTGGAAACTGGGCCTAAAATAAACAGTTATACTGTACGAAAAACCACGTCAACCTTTTGACCCTGTTCTTGCCTCTTTTCAGAGGCATGTTAGGAACAGCTGTGTATACAAATTGAATGCACTCACTATCTTCAAACCTTTTACTAGGACCCATCCTAGAATTTGAGTGCTCATTGCAACTCTGTGACAGTTCAAACCCACCCTCTCCTGCTAAACCTGCAACTAGCTTCTCAGCTTTCCTCCCTCAGTTTCCTGCCTCTCCCGCAGCCATTACTATTACAATCTGCAGGTGCTGCCCCACTCCCTGCATGTCACTTCCAAAGCATTCTGCATTACTCCTTTGACTGGTGAGCCCTCTGACCCACCCATATTCAGCTTCTCCTGTTCAACTCAATTGCTGTTAGCCTGTTAACTTTCCCAAAGAGTAAAAAAAAAAAAATAAAACTCAAGGTAATTACACTATTGTGTTAAAATTGGGGAATTAAACAATGGACAATGATGAACCAGACTCAGCATGGATTTTGCCATTTCTAGGGAGGAGGGGTATATATGGGCTTCATTTCTCCCAAGAACTGAGCAATGACACTTTATAAAAAAAATTAAACATCCTCAATTTTTTATTATGGGGGAAAAAAAGGAAGGAAATGATCTGTAATAAATTGAAAATAAGAATACAGAATAGAACCTCTTTTGTGGCCACAGTAGCAATGCTGAATATGTATATATAAGAGGCTCATTCAGCAATCACCTCTTCTGGCAGCAGATGACAACTGAGATTTTTGTTGCTCCTGGGTAATTGGTGCTAGTGGAGCAACAGAGAACTGGAAGGCCTCATCTTACACCAGTTAGACCCAAATTCTCAACCTAGTTTCAGAGTAAATGGGAGACCAAAAAGAAGGGGGAAGGAGTTTTTCTGGAGTCTTTCTTCCAGGAAGGGAAGAAAATTGTGAACAAGTGAGTCCTCCTGGCAGCAGGTAGGGACAAGCCTTTCCTCTTCTGTCCTAATTCAGCAGTGGGATGCATGCCTGGGATGTTCACTGGGGAACCCTTCTTGTAGTCTCCGGTTCGGTGGGTGCTAGACAGTCTCACAGCCTGTTTTGACGTTCAGGAGTGAAGGCACTGACGAAGCAAAGCTCTCACTGTCTTAGATAGGGAGGCACAGTAAGAAAAGAGACCATTCACACCGTCTTTATTTCTCTCAGTGTGGAGTTTGTATCCTGGTGCATTTCTGTGTGTATGTCCCCTGATGTCAGTGGAATTAGTGTTAGGGGAGGAATAGCAGCATGTCCCACAGGCATGGTCGCAAGGCAAGGAAGAGATCTCCCAGGGGCCTTCCAAATTTGTGAAGGCAGTGGAATAGTAGATCTCAAAAAGAATACTAAATGGGAAATAGGGGGCTGGGATGTTTCAGCTCATTAGTGGTTGTTAAAAATAACTATTGCCCTGTGAGTGTAAACAGTATTGAGTATGCCATGCTTAGAATGAGGTTGAGAAAGACGCTTCTTCATAGCCCAGTTATTATACATGGTCATCTACAATCATTGCTTTTTACACTGTGGCTTTCAAAGTGTGTGAAAAACACTTTATCCTCCTGTGTGTGTCTAAGTTGATTTCACGCAGTCCAGCCCAAGCCACCATGTGCAATCATTTAGTGATTATTTTGTGTGCCTTTCTAATGTAAGACTCTTTGAGCAATAGCAGATATTTAATTGATTGCTCTTTTTGTGAAGTATCAGCATTCAGCCAGTAATCATTTTATTACCAAATGGTGCTTGGAATGAGCAGCTTTCTCCACACAGGAATCTCACTGGTTGCGAAAAGATAGGATCAGGTGACAATGAGACCTTCTCAATAACACTATGGTAAATCACACTCAATAAGAGTGAAGAGTTCTGAGTAAAAAACAATTCCATTTTCTATTAACGAAGTCCTTGGCAGTTGGCAGCCAGTGCCACAATGGCAATACTTCAGACACTGCTGGAGAAGTAAGAGATTGTTGTCCGAAACAGAAAAAATTAGTAAGAAGCTCAGTTAAACGGAGCTTAATTACTCATTTTTCACTGACAGCCTTTTTGCTGTTGTGTCTATTGGACAAAAAGTGGTTTCATGGCAGGAAGATATGTGGCTGTTCACGTGTTTTCAAAAAGGAGATAATTCCATATTTAGCTTTCTACTTCCTGTAGTGACATCTCTCATTCTTGTTGCAGATAGTTGTTTCTTTGAGAAGTCATGTTAGTGTAGGCTGAAGAGATTCCTGTCTCCGAGCTGTCCCATAAAGGGCTTTGAAAACAGCTGAGATTCTTAAAAATCATTAAACACAGGGGTTTAAAAAGATACACGATCTCTAGTCTATAGTGTAAGAACTGTATTTTGCATGACTGAAGCTTTTAAAGTCTCTTTCTCTGATGCACATGATCCTTGGAAGCTGCAAACACATGGCTGTACTGTGTCCAAGACATGATGCCATTGTGACCAAGAGTGGGTGCTTCTTGACTGGGTTTGGTCAAGTCAGGCAAGTGCTTTGGTCTATTGGCTCCAGTCTTCACGTGTTGATTTGAAATAAATTAATTTGTTACAAGTGCTGGTGGGTCTAAGATAACCTCCACCATGCCGGTACATTGGCCCCTGGCTGAGTGTGCAGATGACCTGAAATAAATTCTAAAAGTACTGACAGCTTCCATATTTTTATCAGTTATGGTAATTGCGACCAGTTGAGCATTCATTCTAACATTTTAAGACTCTCAGTCATTAAGTGTTATTTCTTCTGGTAAAACCACTGAAAAACAAAGATCAAATTGTGAAGATCTGCACTGCCTACTGTGAGTAGTCTATATTTTGCCATGGATAGGCATGAATGGCTATTTAGGATACCAGAGAAGCCTGAGACAGAACCATACTATATTTTCCTCCACCAGCTCCCAGCTAACATGTAACTTCAGGAAAGAAAGTTTTTTTAAAATCAAGCATCTTGCTCAGGACAGCTATTTTCTCAAAACTCAGACACTTCTATCAAATAAAATGCACAGTGTTATTTTAAAATGAAGAAACATTCTTTTCATTTGCATTTCTGCAGACATAAAATGGCTAAAGAATTTTTCCTGAGATTTAGAGAAGTTGCCTTTGGCCACGAAGTGTCAATAGACAGTTGTAACCCAAAGGTAATATTTTCAGCAGAATCTTATCAAGCACAGGGCTGAAATGAAATTTTTTTCCTCTTCTTATCTGTTACCAATGGCTGATAGGTTTTCCTTTCATCCTCTGTATGATACCTCCCTCAATTGCATCCGAGTCCATGATTAAATTCCTGATTACTAATTAATACAAGTTATTATTTACTGTTGTTATTAAGTAAGGGCAGGGCTGCCTTTATCTGTCTGGAGGGTCTGCCCTTATATCTGCTTTGTGTATTGCTACTACAGTGGAACTGAATATGCCTCAGCCTCATGCAGATGCACTGTGTCAGAAAACATCTGCTAACTGCTGATTTTATGCATATTACAGAGACTTTATGTACTGTTAAATGGACCACTTTTTCATTTCAAACCATAATTTTCCATGTGGCATCATTTGATCTGTCCTCACTCCAACATTTGGGTTGATCAACTCATTTCTTCCTACCCAATATGTTTGTTGTAACCTCCTCTATGGCTGTGTTTGTCCTCTCTCTGAATGGAAATTACGACAGTGCTCCTGTCATAATAATATGGTGGTAGGGCAAAACGTGTAGTTTTAATCAATATATTTTATTTCCATTAGCTTCTTTTATCACCGAGCTTTAGTCTAGACAGCTTAGCTCTGATAATGCCAACTGCTACCCAGCCACATAGTAGCATACCGTGATCAAATGCAGGTTTTCAGGAGTACCCACAACACTTAACCAGGTACTCAGTTTAGAGCTTAAATGCAGCTAATGAGGAGAAGCATGTTCTCCACACAGAACTTCAGTGTGCCTGTACACTGAACTTCTGAATGGAAGAGGCAGAGGGGCAACTTAATCGGGTCACTGCCCTTTGGGAACACATCCATTTGAGCCCTGCTGTTACCTCCTGGGAGTCGAGCTGCAGCGCCATGGCTGTAGAGGGTGCAGGAGGCAGAAGTGGGAGAAGGTTAAAAAGGGGGCCATTCCTTCTGGAGATGGGGCATACTTTGCTACAAATTGCTTTGCTTTGGTTTTCTTGGGACATTTAACTTTATATCAGCTGTCTGTCAATTCCCCCGTGGTTATACTTGAAATTACTGTGGAGGGAGTTACTGTGTAGATCCAAGCGGTTCCTGACTGCTTTGCAGTGGCTGTGGAATGACGAGCTTTTGCCTGCCTATTCCTAGGAGTTCTTGAAACAACAGATCTCTTCTGTACCTGTACCCACAACTTGGGCAGTACAGCTCTAATTACAACAAAGAAGACAGTACTTGTTTGGTAACCTTTGGTCATGGTGACATTTCTAGAGGCTACAAAGAGGAAGATATAAAGTATGAATAACAGGTACCAATAATTTCTGATATATGTAAGTAGCTGGAGGAGGAGCACATACTGATGGGGAAACATTTTAGCCAGATAAAACATCACACAGCCTTTCTTGGCATGCATGGAACTCCATTGCTACATTACAAAATAATAACAGCCTCCCGCCCTCAATAGATTTTGTGTATTTAGTGATTCTGACAAATTTGAATAAATGTGATTTATTGTTATTAATAATAATACATATTTAGAAAGCTCTTTTAATCTTCAAAGCACTTTATAAATACAAGTTTGTTAACTAATCCTTGCAACATCCTTGTGAGATGCAGAATTATCCAAATATTAGAGGGATATAATGGTGCACAGTGCACCAATTTCCAGCAACTTTTTAACAACGCATTGAAGCCTGATATATGACCTGTATCCCTATATTTCTGAAATATCACACAGCGATTCTTTCTATGAAAACAAAGTAGAGTAGACATATCATGTATGTGTGTATAGTTGTCTTCCAATTAGTTTTCTCAAAAATTATAATTTAGTTGTGCTTGAGATAACAGTCTGGGAACCCAGCAGTGGTGTTGGTGGGAATACTGGGGTGCAAGATACTAAGCTCATTTTTATGGGTGAGGGGAAAAGCCTGGTTCCTATCTCAAGTATTTTGCAGTCCAAAAATATGATAAGAGACAGCAGATGGATACAACAAAGAGACAGAGACATCACGAGGTTACAGTAAGAGGATTACAATTACTATAAGAAGTGGTGGTCATAGCACACCAGCTGTTTAACCATTCTCAGATAATTTTTTAGTCATTGCAACAGTGAGAGTAAGAGTATTGTTTGAAGGAGGATGACAAAATGACTATGCAGACTTTTTTAATGTCTCCGTCACATGCAGATGTAAAGACATATGGAAAATACCTTCATAAGAAAATGGGATTTCACCTTTGGTAAAATCCAGGTGAGAGCTAAGGATTCTGATTTACTATATGAAATCATGATGGATGAGACAGGGATAAGCCCTCAAGAGATAAACTGAAGTGAATTTGGGTCTGAAGTGAAATGCAAGGTAAAGGCATGCAGTGACAGGGAAGTGAGGTGACAGGAGTGAAGTGCCAAGACACAAGATGACAGGTGTGTTTTGATAGAGCTGTTTGGTAGAAGCTGTTGCAGTTCTAAGGCTGTAAGAGCATCTCTTTTTCAAACTCTTTAATGAAAGTCTTGTGTTTCTTGGCTGTTCTACAGGAGGTTGTGAGGACAGTTTTCCTGCACTAACTTTCTGTGGCCTCCATGACACGGACACCACTACTGTGCTTTGCAGCTGTTTTAGTCCTGTGCAAGAGTGGCTTGCACCCTTGCTTGGTGTTCGGCTTAAACACTCCCTGTGTTTGGATATGTGCCTTAAGACCCAGTTGAAACACAGGGAAGGAGTGAAGATTTACATACCACATTCATCTCTGATCAATGTGGTCTCCGTTCTTCACTGCTCATGGTAAAGCCCTTTCCACACATCACTCCTGAGGCTACAGATTCTTTACCATATTGCCATACCAGCCCTTTCAGACAGCCTGGTATGGTAGTTGCACATATCCCCCCCGCATACCAAGGTGTAATGTAAACATATACGAACCATTTTAAACAGGAAACAGCTTTGTTGTGGTAGCACTGAGGTCTATGCAAATTAATCTGTCCTTTGAAAAAGGCAGTAACCCTAATTTGCGTATTATTTCCAGTATAAGCATTTGGGTTTTGATCAAGCAATTAATGTACTTGATGGAGTCTTTCCCATTGCCTGCAGTGGGCTTTGGATTGGAACCATAATCCGGATGTCTCACATGCATATACATCCTTAATTAAAATTTTCTAAATTACTGTTACATAATGAGGATCCCAAACCTCCTGTGAAGCATTTCCAGTTAAGCCAGTGAAAAAAAATGCACTCGGTATCTTGCCATCACAGTTAACATGAAGTAGAGCAATTCTCTGTACTAAGTATTAAGACAGGTGAATTATTGGTTCGCTGAGAACACTAAGTGAATGTCCTGACTTCTGCATGCTTGCAATTTATAAACAAAGCTGTTTTACTGTAATTTTGCTACGTTACACACATACATACATATATAAATATGCACACTCGCAGAAAGTTATGATCAGCTTTAAAAACAGGCTTAGAATGAAAATAATAAATCAACCTTAAACACTGCAACTGCTTCTACTATAACTATATTCATTCAGTTTGCCAGGCATATTTTAAAAAATATAATAGATTGCTACACCATTTTACCAAGGAGAGATGCATCCCTTGGCAGCTGTCCATCATTAGGCACGGAATCATTTTAGACTCACCTATATGAAAAAACTGAAGCAGACCTCAATCATACCCCCTCAGTAGTGCAGTGAAAGCAGTCTTTCAAGATTTTAACTCTTTTTTTTTTTTTTTTTTTTTTTTTTCTTTTT
>VZRE01009762.1:25928-44076 GCA_013396775.1 Cephalopterus ornatus
TTTTTTTTCTTTTTTTTTCAGCAGGAAATACCAGTCTGGTCTCATAGAAAATGCTCTGACTTGAATTCATATGACCTGCTTTCTATTCCTGGCTCTGGCTCTGAGTGACCTTATGAAAGTAATTTTTATCTACTATTGTTTTTAAATGAGCAGAAAGAGGTTTCCTAGCAGAGTGGGCCAAACATATCCCACCTCAAAAACTTATCCATGAAGAAGCTACACACCTGTACACGTACAAATGCCAGTCAACTGTTTGCCTCAAATAAGCTGCTCTGCCTCTCTCCCTTCTGTGCTCTCTTTTAGTTCTTTATAGCATAAGAGAGTCACAGCAGAGTGCCTAAATAATGTTCTTTAAATATACATAGCTCAAAAAGGCTAATTACATGTACACATTTCTGCTCCAGTCGGCTGAGGTGATTTCTGAAAGCAAATACAGCATGGACAAAAATGAGCTTCCCAAAATATTTATGGACTTACTGTACTGCTGCACCCGATACATGGTAAGTGTTTTTGGAAAACTGCCTTTCCTTTTAGCAGTATAACTGTCAGACAACAGTTCATACACAGCAACACAAAGTCATTACTTGGGAGATAATCTTTTATATGTTCCTAACAATGTGCTCTGAAATCCTACATTTGAAAGGGTTTAAAAACACACAATACCCCAAACCATCAAATAAGCACTAAAAGTAACATGCAGAGCCAGACACAAAACCAGAATGAAAAAGATTTTTTATTATTCTCCTCTGTATTACCATAAATGACATGCTATATTTAATTTTACAGTGCCCCTGGACAAATCATCAAATACTTTAATAACTACACAAACATTAATATTTAAATACAAGAGATCCCCTCAGTTACTGAATAATCATAACTCTGGATTGATAGGGTACTAAATGGAAAAATCTTGTTTAGGCAGTTATAAGAGGGGGGGAGGGTGTTTAATGAAACAAGTTTGATGGTCTTGTCATCATAAAACTGATAGATCTTTGGCACAATTTATATCTTTGCTAAAAAGAAGTTTGAGGAATGGAACAATTGTGGTGAAGATTAATTTTCCCTTCTTCTGCTGTGAGAGCATAGTCCTTTAGGTCATTAGCAGGAATGTGTGACACAGATTGCACTTTACCCATGCAAGCTCTGTGCTGACTCTTGGAAAATGCAGTTGTTAAATAGCTGTGACTTCTATACTTGTGGGATGGGTTGCCCAGCTATCATCACAGCTATCTAGACTCATTTTATGAGAGTGATGAATATGGATGTTAAAAGAGACAGCATACAGAGTTCTGGCTGTCAGTGTTTGTTAGACCTGACCACCCAGTTCTACCCACTGTCCTTAGTGGGATTTTTTTTTTTAATCCAGATTTTGTCTTGTTGCTTCAGCCACTCTTCCAATTAAATGTTCTACCTAATCATGAAAGTTTGACTACTAAACCACAATAAGAACGGTGAGTTGCAGGATATTTTTGATCCCTCCAGCACCACAAGAAAACCCCCAACAAACAAAACAAAACAGAACAAACAAACTAAACCAAACCAAAACAAAAAGACTGAAAGACTTCTCAATCAAAGTCACTCACATAAATGCCTGAACCAAAAGTCTGAGACTTGACTAGATCTTTTAGGTCTTCAGATCTGGGACCATGTTCATGCATGTGTACTATGTGTCTCTGAGCACACATGACACTAAGCTAGTGATAACATCTGTTCATTTCTGGACAAAGGCTTGGCTTTTATTTGTGTCAACTCATACTCTGTTTGGGTGCCACAGCTTTTGTAGCTAAATGAGATGCTTAGGGACTGCAAGGTGGGCTGCATTCACTTACTAGTCCCTCATACTGTTTGGCTTCATGCCTCTTTCTAGGAGAATCTGTCTCTGTGACACACCTTAACATTTTCTTTTCTATTTTGGGGCACCGGCTCAGATTCTGCTCAGAGTTCCTTTTTATTCTGTGCATTTGAGCTCCGAGGAGATAATATAATTGTAGCTGTATTGTGTTTCTTGGACTCTTCTCAACTGGGAAATACCCTTTTGAGGGAAGTTCAAGTGAAAATATGGATGCGTTTGCATTCTAGCTTCATGGGAGCAGAGAGAGAGGAAATCGTGCAGAGACACAAGGCCCCTGAATAATAGGACAGGGCTTGTGGGCTGGCAGACCCTGGAAGCAATACCATTAGAGTATTCCTCCAGATGTGGACAGCTGACAAACTTTAATGATGAAGGCTGCATCCAGGCCAGTTATGATGAACTAATTAAATATCTTGCTCCATTTAATAAAGGAAGTATGGAAGAATCCAGAGCTGTCTATAAATCACCTACCCAGTGCCCTGCCAAGCTTCTACAGTGGCAGGAAAGGTGAGCAAAAGAAAAGACAATAGGACAAAACTAAAGGACTAAGACCAATGGAAGTTTCTGTGCTAGGAAAGAATGGGTGTTGTCACCCCATCTTAATGAAAACCAAAATTCTATAGAAACTCTAAAACTACAGGACCGGAATCAGAGCAAAAAAGGTTAAAACAGCATAAGAAGTTAGCATAAACATTGCTTCTTAGAGCTGAGCAAATTTTTAAATAAGTAATTGATTCTCTCTGTCTCGACTTCATATGCTTAATTTATCATTCAATTCTTGTAACTCCATTTATTTTTTTTCCCTTTCCTTGTTATAAGGTAGCAATAAAACAAGAAGTTGGAACTGAGTTCTTGATATTAAGAAAAGGTCTGATTACTGTCTGAGACTATCTCTGGGTTTGGGCTGCCTCCACCTCTGCTGCTGCAGTAGTAATGCATGCTCCCTTGAGAGGACAGATTTAGTCACTGAGCACAGCCTCTTCTTCAGGAGAAGAAAATGTAAAGAGACAGCAGTTTCTAGCAATAAAATAAAAACCAAAACAACATAAAACATTTCTCTCCCACTCATTTCTTCCTCCTTCATTTCAGCTTTTCCTGAAATGGACAACCCATGCCCATCAATGAGATTTTGAGCCGTTGATGATTATTTATAGTGCTTGAGAGAAAAGCTTATTTTGCATATATGTGTTAAAAAAAGAAAATACAATTTCACCTTTTTACTTCACTCCAAAAATCTACCTGAAACATGCCGAGAAACTAGAAATACATTCCTAAAGTTTAATCTCATTTGAAGACATTGAAACACTGGTGAGGAATGAAATTCTATAAAAGCATATTACTTTATGATAAAATTGTGAATGCAATGTACTGGAATGAGTAATTGAACTCCCCAAATTGCACTGTCATTTCTCCCTTCCCCTATACGTGCATGGGTGTTTGTATTTTTGTACAGATGGGCAGCAATAGAAAACTACTGTAAAAGGATGTTCTAGTGAAGTCTTTCAATTTATTGTTAACAATTTTTTGAGATGCACATACATTTTCCTCATTGGCAAGCATCCTCTTTCAAAGATATCTTCCAAGTCCTACAATCTGAAGGTTAGAGTGCCTTTTGCATATCACTTAACTGTTCTGATTGCTTCCTATTCCTTGAGAGAAACACAGATAAGCAACTATTTTGTGAAACTGTATTTTGAACATCTGAAGTAATTTCTGGGGCTAGTCCCAAAGTACAGTGGAAGCATGAATCAATCCTCTGTGGTCTAGAAATCATAAATGGAAATGCTGGGGAAGTCTTCTGTTCACCAATACCGCAGCTCACAACAGAGAAACTGCCTTTTCTTCAGCCTACTGTGAAATAAAAGGTTTTCTCTGTTCCTAACATCAATGATGCCCAAAGCAAAGAGATTACAAATATTTTACAGAGTTCTTGTCACCATATATGTACTCACAAGGATACAGAAAGGCAGAAATTCACCTAAGAGGTACAGAAGATGGTCATAACACTCTATTTACCAGTCTGTTATCTGTTTTTTGCCATAACCTCTCAGAAAGTACAGATTACTGTTCTACACCAGGTTTCCTTTACTTTTTTTCTAGAGCAGTCTGGATTTTGCTTAGGATGTAACTTTACACTGTTGATATTTAACTTTGCAAATGAAATGAATTGCTGTAAAAACCATCTTACACAAACTGCATGAGTCGCCAAAGATTTTGCAAAAAAAAGTCCCCGTGGAGATCAAAACTAGCTGGCATATGCAGTGGTTGAAATCTTGTCTGTATAATGATTCTATGATAAAAAAACACCCTCCCGGATTTAGCAACTTCCAGGTGGGATTCAGGGACACACCATGTATACTGGTTGTGCTTAGCCAAGATACCTTCCCAACTCAATATGGCTTTTGCCTGTGAAAGTCTGTGATACTGGAGAAGACAGTAACCAAAGCTACCATTTTTGCTTCACAGGAGGAACAAACTTAATGAAGATAACTAGTTGCAGAAGTGTCAATAAATCAATCAGTGCACACATTTGTTTCACTGTAAGACCAGGGCCTGACACCCTTCAGGCTCAATGAACATCTTTGGACAAGCCTATGGATGCCTGTGTCAGGCTGAATAGCTCCAACACTTGCCATTCTTCCAAGAGGCTCTCTTTAAACTGCTGCAGTCCTTCAGTTCTTGTGCTGCTGTTTGTTTCCTGGTCAGGCATAGTCTTTTAACAAGTCTTAAGTATTTTACTGAGATGTGGTTTATCTTGAGTTGTTTTCCTTCAAACTGATTTTAGCGTTATCCTCTATTAAGCTAGATCTATATTTTCATATTAATGCAGAATGCAGATTACTTTACTGTGTAACCATATTTCGGCATCCCATGTCAGGAAGGTGCATGTAAATAAGTTCCAAAGCTGCACAGCCTGGAATATCTCCAGGAGGAAAGAAAATATTTTTATTTAGGAACATAGAAATAATCTCTGGATTTAAGTGCCAGTTAAACTGACATTGGTGCTGTCAGTTTTGTCAGGTAGGTCTCATTGAAATATGGCAAGAGGACAGTCTCTGTCATGACCTCGGTCACAAGGAATGCCACCAGGCTCCAAGGGACCTCCATCCCTGTGCTCCAGGTAATATAACTATATCCAATAGTGTTTATTCCTGATGATTTCTTTCTTGTGTCTCTTGCTGGAAAAGGGTGAAAATTAAGGTGTTTCAGTGGTGGATGTGATTCCCCTGATCTGTCTGAAGCACATGATGACTTTCATCTGTTTTAAGAGCTGCTGTAAACATGCAAGCAGAGCAACGGTGTACAATGAACATAGAAAATAATCAAATCATCCGTTTTTGATGAAAATGTGTAAAACTCTAAAGCACACTTAAAAAACATTAATCAAAGTTTATTGAAAATATAAAGCAGCTTGTCCTCAGCAAATTTATGATTTACATCAGATTTAAATGCACCATAACACACTTAGGTCAGCTTAAGAGAGTTGGCTTTGAATGTCTGGAATAATATGTAAGGTGCAGAAAAAAAATATGCATTTGCAGCAAATCTTCTCTGATGGAACAGCAGCAATAATGTGGCCTCAAATCTTTGAGCTCCTGGTGGCATGAGAAGGATCCCAGGGGCATAAAGATCAGCTGACAGATGGCCCATTTTCCAAGGTAGGTAACATGCATGCCTCTGAAAATCTCAGTTGAGTATGCTGATATTTATTGCAGGGAGCAAATCCTCCTCAAGCCAGATATCTCCTAAGGCTGCTGAGAAACTACACTCATTGCTATGTTCATTTGTAGGGGGCTTCAGCTCTTAGAGCAAGACTCTCCTGTAAATAACCCAGGGATAGGACTTTGTCCTGCACCCTGAACCAATTATAAAGGAGATTTTTTTATGGACATAGGAGTACAAGAATCACCACGCTGACTCAGATCTCTCTGCTCCAATGCCCCATCTCAGATGATGGCCATTACCAGATAGCTCAAAAGAAGGTGTAAAAGCTGAAGGACTGCATAGTTAAGACTGGATTAAAACAAGAAGGGAGGTCTAACTCACTTTGTAAAGGTGTTATGATCTTTGTGATAATTCTGGATAGTTTAGTTTCAATGCTAAATTGATAAATTCTTGGCATCAGGGACTTCCAGAAGTGAAAGGCTTCCACTAGATAATTACTGGTTATATGACACCATTCCCTTATTAGCTTTGAATTTCTCACCTTTGAACTTCGTTGCATGTCATTTTGTTCTTGCGTCACGATATGGGGAGAACTGAAACTCCTGACCTACTTTTCCTATTCTATTCATCATTTTGTATCGTATTATCCTCTCCCCTCTTATTTGTCTAATTACTTAATTAAGAACTCCTCCATCTACTCAGTTTCTCATCAGGTACTTTACTTAAAACCACAGCACTTTTTTTTTCTGGTGACTAAATTATATGCTACAGACAGGAACAGGAGAAACTGAGGTGCCCACAGCAACTTGCAGGGGCAGGAAACTGATTGTATGACACAATTTTTTGTCATGTACTCTTCTAATGATGTTGAGTGAAAGTCCTTGTTGATCCCAGGTCTACAAGATGTCCAAGTCCTGTTCTGAGCTGTTCTACCTCTTCATGAAAGCACAAAGTACTCAATTATAACCTGACAGAACAAACCAGGAAGGTAAGAATTCTGTGCCTTCTTGTATGATTCCATACGGAAGCAACAAATGCAACCAAGTCCTGCCAAAATAACGAAGAGACGTTGGCCATGTGATACAAAATAAGATCTCTCAAAATGCCTTTTTCTTTTTTTTTTTTTTTTTTCTTCTTTTTTCTTTATTTTTTCTTTTTTTCTGAAACAAAGAAAAAACCTATTTGGAAGAAAAGTTTTCACTGCAAGACAAAATGTCTTTCCTGTGTCCAAAACACTTATATAGCAAGAATGAAGTAATGACACTAGACTTTCTGTCTGTTCAAGATAAAAATCACAAATTGCATGACTAGAACATTGGTTTTCAGATGGTCCATTCACCAGAGCTTGGCTACTCAAAGTCTTACTGTATTCCCAGTTATGTGGTGTTGAAGCAGAAGTGCTGTGCAGTGAAGATTCAAGGCAGTGCAAGCGAAAACAGAATTGGGCCCTCATGAAATCTTAATGCATTGTGAAGCTTTTCAGCTCACATACATACCCCAGTGAGACTGGGAAAAGCCTAGTTCAAAAACTGTCTAGCAGTGAGAGGATATGGTTCAGTTCTGCTGTGATCTAATGAAAGATGAACCAAGCTTCTTAGAAGTCTCATAGGATTTTTACCTCAGTTGTTATAGACAGGTATGTAGATGGTATATCTAAGCTGAAAAAGAGGGAGGAAGAGAAAGGTCTGGAATTAATTAAAGGTCTTCTCTTGAAAAAGCCTCATAAAACTTTTGTCTGATTCAAGTCCCTACAAATAATAAAAAAAAAGCCTGCCTACTAAAACACTAAAAGTAAAGTTAAACCAAAGATGTATTAAAGATGGCCCCTTGTGAGAGAATGCCATGAGCTTTTGGCTTAGTGGCCTGATAGCCTTTTCTAAATGGCAAATACTTGAAGGCTCAGATTTAGGACAGGTTGTTAGTTGCCCAAATTGACTGAGTGCTCCCAGAGGTTGTTTGAGTGTGTGGTTAAGGGCTTGCTGCTCAGACAGGCTATACAGAAACACTCAAAATACCCTGTGTGCTCTGCCAGATCCTTCTGATTTATTTATATGAATAAGCTACCAGGCCCAGACTATGCTCTTTAGACACTACTCATTTGTAGGTGGTTCTGCACATTACTCTTTCCTTACAACCACCAAACAAATTAATATTAGCATACATATGCAAGACTGTTGCTTTTCTTAAAAGCTAAGCATTCAGTGTTTGTGAGCTTTGGGATGTTACCTTAGGAATCTAGGGTTCAGACCAGAAAGCATTTAAGGAAGGGACAGTCATGAGTCTGGATGATATTGCTGACTGTGAAATACAATACTGACTGTGCAAATACAGTAAGATTGAATATCTTGTTTAAGCTGGTGGACATGATGGGAAGGGATTACATCGTAGTTTCTCCATGTAATGACCACATTGTAAAGGGTGGAACGCAGATGAGTTGGGCTTGGGCCAGTGGCTGCTGCAGGAACTGCCTACTGATGTGCAGAAGGGATAGGGCATGTTTGACAATCAGTTTTTAGTGCTTTGAAGTTAACCATTACTTGTAGTCACATTGCATATATTTTTGTCAGCAGTGGACAGAGTAATGAGATACAAGTGTGTCAGGTTTCTCTGTCTCCCATATGCATTATCTTCCCTTTGGTGTGAGTAGGAGTGAACCAAAGTAGTCATGAGATGAACTAATTTCTTCTATAGGCTTGAACTCAACTTCGTAAATTAATCCAATATCCAGGTTGCTTTGCCTTCACTGTTACTTTAACTTAAGTTGGCTAACTCTGGCTTGCTCACGAAGATAGGAACACAGCTTCTTCCTAATTGACTGTGACATGCACCGCTACTCTATTTCATTTAACCTCAGTTTAGTTGCTTACCAGCTGTGAATAGGGGCCTGGTTATTTGATTCTGGCTACTATTATTTTTCCAGTGACAAAAAGAGAACAACCACATCCAACTTCCCAAGTACCAGTACAAACTAGAAGTCAATTAACTGGATATAGGAATATGCTTTTTGGCAGGTAAATCCTGAGTTAGCCCACAATTTATTTATTAATTTTGTCACTGGCAGTAGCAGATATTGACTGCCAGTCACACTGGCTCCCAGCTGGCCTTGAGAAGATCTGGCCTCCAGAGCCATTTCCTTCTTTGAAAGGATGGACATATTCCTACCTGAGAGAATTCTGTGAGTGGAACTGATCACTTCTTTTTTTCTGTGCTGTATAAGGATGGTGCTTGATCAAGTAAGTTTTGGAGCGCTCTGAGTCAGCAAATCCTCAGCAGCTGAGTGTTCTGTAGCAGGACCAGGAACCAAGAGTTAAACATAGCAAGTAAGAAGACATATCTCAGGAGATGAGCAGTCATTTCTCCTCTAAAAGTGGCACAGTATCCAAGGAGGGTAACCTAGGAGGGGTTTTGTCATGCCTCCACATAAACTGAGGAAGGCGTAGGTATAAAACATCCCCAATGAGAAGCTAAGCAGCATATTGTGGTGCGAAATGCCACCTCTGGCTGAGAGTGACAGTGGCAAGGAGTTATTCACAGAGAAACAGTTGGAGGGGAGACTGCTCTTGAAGAAGGACTGACCTATTACCATGTGTGCAGCTCTCCATTGTCTATGGTGGTGCTCACAGGAGTAACTAGAAGAGGCTGCTTTAAAACAGCCAGTGAATGCTAGACAATGTGCTTGCTGTTCCAGGATAGCCAGACATCCGCTATTTTCTGGGTAGCTCCATGCCACAGGTCACTTCCCAATTGTCAGTGCTCTCCAGCTGCTCTCATTTCACAGGCTCCTCTATGAAATTGCTCCAATAAGGCACTAGAACTGCAGATGCCCTTGGCATTTGGAAGAGGCATCTGCAACATTTTATTTTCTTTTGCTTCCTTCTGCTTCCTTGCCCTGTTATCCCTGGATTCTGCCTCTGCCTCTTTCTTAGTCCTGTCCCTGTACCAACCACTTTGGCCAAAATGCTCCAATTGTCACTGAAAACCCTCTGCTTATATGCTGAACATCTCTGCATGAGCAGACCTCATTATCATGTGGCAAGAGGTCATTTACATATGCAAATCAGGTTAATGAGAACAGAACTGTAAAAGGCTTCATTCCAGAGACATTTGCATATCTAGCTTTAGAAATATTTGAGTGCTCTGCCCCTAGCTGTGCAACCAGGACACAGAAGCCCTGGCAGTATGTCTTCAGTGGTGATTATATCCACAGACAGCTGCCATCCTGGTTTGCAACAGCCACTATCCGAGGTACTGGCTCGTTTGAACACAGAGGGTAGTTGTGTAATGTGTGCTTCTGCACCAGACTACTAAGAAGCAGTTAAGCCTTGGCCCTTGTTGGGACAACATGTGGGCTTCTGACAGGTAGATATATGCATTTTAGCATGAAGAATACAATTTCCTACGGTGCTGTCACTAATGCACGCCTGGTGTATGATGAATGAGGAAAACAATGCAGGTACCAGGCACAGCTCTCTAAGAAGAATATATTGTGTGTGACATGGCACCACACAAAATGCTGACTGTGTTTATTCTCTAACTAACTGGGCCTCCAGCCCCCAGAGTACCAGGAGGGATCTCTTTTGGATGTTTGTAAATTACCCACGAGAGAGCCCAAATTCCCTTCTCTGCCACAGAGAGAATAGGCAGCCCCCAGTGCCTCTCTTAGACACGTTCTGGGCAAGCATGTTAGGTGCCTTCTGAGTGTCTAATTGTGAAGCAAATTTGCACAGAAAGTTCCTTAGAAGAAACATCTTTTGCTGATACTTTTTTTTTTCCCCAGCTTTTTTTTTTTTTTTTTCAGGAAGGAATATGAATGCTTTTTCACTGTAAAGCTTTCTCAGGTACTGTTCTCTGCCAGGGACTTCTATGCCTGATTCCAGAGAGAAAAGGCGATTACATCATAACTTCTGAGAAAAGCTACTGATTTTCCCTTTGCTTCTGCCCGGTCCTTCTGACTAAGCTAATCATGTTTCTGGCACATCACAATGACTAATATCAAAAAAGACACTCCTTCTTGAAGGAGGTAGTTCTCTGCCTTGATACACTACCACAACCTACACAGCTGCCAGGCAAATGCCAGGTGGGCAGCCTCAGAGTGTCTGACACAACCGTTACCACCTGGAAACAGAGGTTGGCTCTTACAAGTTCCCCAGAGCAAGTTATGGATGTCCCTGTGCCCTCTATCAGTAGGGAGAGCTCTGCACATCTGGCAGTCAGATAAACACACAGCAACTCAGTGTGCTTGGTACATGGTTTTGGTGATGACCCTGTATGGAAGGAGCTGGCTGGAATGACCCCTGGCTGGAATAACCTGGGATCTTTGCCAACCTCCAAAGTACAGGATCTAAAGTGAACTGCACCATTTATGCCCTCATTTTATCTCTACCTCCACTTATTCTTAGGAACATGCAGATCATGTAGAATAATTTCCCATAATTCAAATAATACTGTCCAACAGTTCAACAGAATATACAGTTCCATATGCTACTGTCCATGGTTTTTCTTCTCATTTGGCCTTTCACTTCTAATTCTAATGCCTCAGCGTGGGTCAAACTCCACTGTAGTAACTCCTTTGAGTGATTCCTGTATTGCAACACTTTGCCTGTAGCTATTCTCAGCAGCTCTAACATGACAGACAAGATGAATTATCTGTGTCTATAGGAGCAAGAATAGCTCCTACACTTTTGTGGAGGAGGAACCCAGGCCCAAGCTGGTTCCTCCTCTCAACTGATGGCTATCAGAGAAGATTCTTTCTGTCCATACACAATACACAGACACTTTGGCATTTGCCTACTTTATGACACATCAGTGGATGGACAACACTACCTAATAAACCAGCTGCTTTTTGCATGGAGTTGGTCTGCAGATTGAAGACGAGATTCTCACACCTCTAATGAAGCACAAATTTACCAGTGTGTCTGAATGCCTGGATATCCTTTAAGCCTGTGCATTCACAGAGGTACAGCTCTGCTGCTGAGCAACCTATCTTATTGATAGCACAGTTGGATGTGGTCATGACTTCATCACTGACAGCTCACAGCTATGAGAATCCCCTCTTGTTTAAGAGCACTCAGGACTGAGTAGTCAGCATCCCTGCTGTGCCCCTAGATTGTCACCTTTGGAAGCTGATCTCTCAAAAAAGCATTCCATCATTTCAGAGCAGAACTGTTCTCCTCTGTTCAACAAACTCTGCCACATGGGTTTGCTAAGAGAGGAGAAAAGCAAAATACAAACTGCTAAAGTAAATACCTGTTGGACTAATGAAAGTTGACGTCAGTTTTCCATGTTTGAATTCTACTTTTCAACTATGGCAATTCAAATTTAAGTAGCTCAAACTTACTGTCTTTGTTGTTTCTGGAGGTGTGTCTTTGTTTCCCTGAATATCCCCTTTCCATTACGTTCACGTTTAAAGCTTCTCACACGGAATACAATTTGCCTCCTTGTGTAGCAGAAGCCAGAGATTCTGTTTAGTAAACCATGGCTTAGGAGGTGTTCTGTTTTACATAAGCAATAGCCTAAAAGCAGCCAAACCAGAAGGGCAAAGAAAATGTAATAATTTCTAGGAAAAGGGAGCAGCCGTCTCATTATCATTCATTTGTTGGAAATATATATATGGATTTTTTTAAAGTATTAATAATAAACAGTTTTTCACTCAACCACTTTTCACGTGTATAATATATCTTCCACATTTTGCTTCAAATCCCGCCCTTCCCATCTTAAGAGCACTGAACTGATTTTATTGCCAATTCTGAAAAGTGTTAACAGGAGTAAATCACCCCTCAAATTACTGCTGTTGTTCCCTTGCTCTGAGCCAAATTCACTGCTAAGCACCTCTGACCACACAGCCCATATAAATGTTCATAATAGAGGAAGCGCCTCACATCTGCTTATTCTCACAGAATTAGAAAAAAAACTCACGAAAACCTATGTCACTGTAGTTTTTGATATATAAAAACATATATATTTGGTTATAGCTTACTTCTTCATACCATATGCTCAATATTCAGCAGAAAAATTAAAGTCAGATATGCAGATGCCAAAAAAAGTATGTAACATTAAGAAAAAGAAAAGAAAAAAAAAGAAAAGAGGGAAACTAAAGCCATTTGGTGGTGTCAATTTTCATTGTGCACTACATTGTGGGAGAGCTTTTGAACTCTGGTATGGAGGAGCTTTATTAGAAACCAATTCTCCTCAGACCTCTGGAGGCCTAGTCCTATACAAGCGCAAGCCAGGTGCCAAAAAGAAAGAAGGAAACTCATATAGAAGTGTGTTTCTAAGGTATGAGCCAAATACAACGAACTGCAGCAAAGAGAATTGCTACCGACGAGTCTAAAATATTCCTGCAAGAAATGAAAGATGTTTCTTACTTTTCTTTCCATCTCCTATATTCATTTCCCCTATTTTATTTTTTCACGTGTAACATCTCCCTTGTTTTTGCCACTCCTGTGATATACTGTTCCTTTTCTTCCTTTCCTTTTCTTTTCTTCCTTCATCTTTTGCTCTTCTGACGTCCCCTATTTCTCCTTCCTAGTTCTCATCTCATAGTCTATCTCTGTGTCATGTTTTCCTCTTCTCCTTATTAACCTCCTTTCCTTGTTCCCTTTTATTTACCTCCTTTCCTTGCTCCCTCTTATTTATCTGCTTTCCTTGTTCCCTCTGACTTAGAGTGGCATAAACTCATGTAAAAGCTTAACAACGTAACTATGAACTTCAGACAAAAAAGTGAAGCAGCAAATTACTTTGTATTATATTAGCTGGAATTAGTAAGCACTGTTACAGAATTCCATCTCAATAGAAGTGCCGCCACTTAGGTATCTGGAGAGCTGGGATTTCATTTCATTTTCAGTGCTGCACTTTGCTCACTTTTTGTTGATAGACTGACAAACCAACCTGGTTAAAAATGAAATTATTTCAACAATTGTGAAATAGGCATGGCCAACATAAAGCCATCATTCTGTGTTTACATTGGTACTGATTCTTAACAGCGTGCTGTTAACTCAGCATAAAGCTCTGCTGCTCTAAAACAATCCAGGTACAAGGACAACTCTTTTACAGCCAATTATGCTCTGTCCCTATAAAGAATTATTATATCAATCTAAACTGGCATGTGGGTTAATGTTCACCCCTCAGCAGCTTAAATTTACATTGTGACCCACAGACTTTTCATCTCCCACCACTGAGAATCATAACCTCATGATCACTACACGCACATTCACACTATCCCAAGAATCAGTGGCTGCTACAGCGTTATATGTATTATCAAATCCAGTTGCTTGTCAATTAACCCAGTACAACACCTGCATGAAGGATTTAAATAAGGAGCATCATATTATGCTGTGTGGTCGATAAAGTGAAAATGCAGGCACTGACAAGGCTTACCATTTGGCCTGATACCACAGCATCCATCTCTCTGAATGGAAGTTATTTATGCTCCCACTGAATTATGGCTTGTATTCAAATATTGGCAAGGATGCAATGTACAAAAAGTGTAACATCTACAGTATGCTGTGGTTGGCTACAGCTCTTGGAGATCTCTTAAAAGGGTAATTTCTCCTTCAGGAGCATGGCTGTCAGTCCAAGACTTGAGAGTGGATCCTTTTCCTCTCAGACAAAAGGTGCCACTGAAAAAATTACGGGAGGAGCAGATGTGTTCTTCAGCACATACATGTACAGTGGAAAGAACACCTTTCATAGCGCTGGCTAAATAGAAGCTCTATTAGAAAGAATCTCTACTTTTATAAAGTAAAACAAGGTTCAGCTTTTTTCTTCATCAGGAAAAGCAAATGAGCTGATGAAAATAATGAAATGCATCATGTTGACAAATGAGTTGAATCTGGACGCTACCAGAGAACTAAACTCCTTTATAATTTAAAATAACAAAACTGCCCCCAGTACGATGAGATGTCCCACATACAATCAGTATGAGCGCACAGAACAACTGTCCTCCCAGGCAACAGCAACTGCACTGGTTTCTCCAGCTGGAAAATACATCTCCTGCTCTTGAGCAAACTGGTGATCTGCAAATTGCGAGTGAAAGAGAAAGAAATCTCTCCCATTGAAGGGCTGCAAACAAATGAGATAAAGTTTAAAGGGTTCCTGCTATGTTTAGCTCAAACTTTGGGCTCTGTGTCAAATAACTTGTTGCTGACTTAACCATGATAGAATGTTTCGATTAAGAAATATTGCAATGGAAACAACTTGGTTTAAGACAGAAGAATGGCCTGCCCAGGGAGGTGGTGGATTCACCATCCCTGGAGGTTTTTAAACTGAGATTGGACATGGCACTTAGTGCCGTGATCTAGTAAACGGACTGGAGTTGGACCAAGGGTTGGATTTGATGATCTCTGAGGTCTTTTCCAACCCAATTGATTCTATGATTCTATGATTCTAGTACCTGTGAACAAACCTGTGGCATAGTGCTGCTGCACAAGCCAGGCACGATGCATATTAGAGGAAAGAGAGGCTGTCTAGTTTCTTTCCATTGCTCAACTCAAAAGAAACTCAGAAAAGAAACATGGGTCAAGACCTAAAATTTGGGAACTGAGTATCTACACATGCATTGTAAAAAACACACTACCATTGAACTCAGTATCAGGATACAGATTGACTGCAGACATCAGTGCCCACATCCACTGCCTCTGAAGGCAGTGGGAGCTCTTCTATTAATACCATAGGCCATAAGATTCCATAAAAGGTTTTTCTTCTACATCCCTTTCTCCCACAAAATAATATTTCAAACTCTTGATAGTTCACATATGAATGCATGACATAATAAGCCCTATGAAAGCATACAAAGACAACTTTCAAGTCACTCCTGAACATTCCCAAAATTCGGGAGCTCCCTAAATTTGAGAATTTGGCTTCGTACTGCAGGACAGCAAATAAAAATGTTTGCCTCTGAACTCCCTAGGTCCCCAGGTGTCCAAGGGTGAGGCCTCATAAGAATCGCATATCTTCAGGAAACAGGCAGCATAAAGACCAAAGAGCTTTAACAAGTGAGAAACACAACTCAGATTTTGGCTTTATAAAAACTTGGCTGATTTAATAGGAAAGGGCCTGTCTGAAACAGAAGATAAAATGAACCCTCTTTGCTGCTCCCTTTTGCTGAATTCTTAAATTAAGTTCACAGCATTACATGTAGTCCTACACTCTTGTTTAAAGCTCAGATAATTTTGTCCATGCTAAGGATGCATTTTATTGAATATTGACTTCCATGTTTTGCAACATGCTTATTCTTGGGGTAGATGGAGCCTCTGAGAAATGAGTCTGCTATGGAAAACTGGAAGATTCACAAGGACTGTAGGCTGCATCTTTGAAAAGTGTTGCCATGGTTGCAATGGAGCGAACCTACCCCTTCCTCTGGTTCTGCCACAGAACTTGGAGTCCTTGATGAGGTGGATATTATAACCAGCCAAACAAGGGGGCACAAGGAGTGGGAAACAGCAATATAACTGCAGAGAGATTTGGGACGTTAATGCATGGGTGCCCCAAACTGTGATGTTATCAATGCAGCCCCTTGAGAAAGGATGACTCCTCTCCTCTCAAACCATGTGACAAATATCTTCTGAAAGGTAAAGAGTACTTGTAGGAGTGTGTGTGTGTGTAGGTGGAGGTTGTTAGCCTGGCCATGATAAGGTCAGGAATCAAAACTGTTAAGAGACAGATGAATGTTCTCATGGTAAAAAGTAGGAAAGAAAAATTTTCTTAATAGGTATGGACCTATACAAGAGTTGTATGATGGAGAACTGTTGATGATGGAGAACTAAGAAAGGACAAAGTAAACCTCTGTAAACAATTATCTTTTCCACGTAGTAGATTCTGTACGAAGATGTCTGAGAAAAAAAAGGGGCTGAAATACTCCTGAAGATCTCTTCCATAGCAAACTGTGAAAAGCTACAGCATGCTACAAACAGCTAGAGAAAATGGCCTCTCTCCTCATACAACACAGCCGTCAAGTGAGATACTAACCTGTAAAAATCATAAATTACTTATTTTTACAGAAATCATCCAGACAGAAATATATACTTAGATACCAAAACTACATTCCCTTGAAGCAACACAAGAATAAATACACACCTTGATTTTGCAGAGAAAACCACCATGACTCTGTGTAAGTGTAAACAGTGTAAGCAGTAAGTAATAATGCTTGTTTGTTTCATCCTAAAATATATTGGAGAGATCTGAGTAGAGAAACAAGTGCTTGTGTAAGCTGCATGAGTCTTTTTATCTCCGTCTCTTATTAAGTATTACCAGGCTATAAAGAATCAGGGACACAAGTATCGAGACAGCTAAAATAAAATCATACCAGTGATGGTCATAACAATACGTTTATGTCTTTTCCTTTTGGTTCCAGAACTGCTGCAGCACACAACATAAGTTTCTGCTGCAAATGAGAGGACCAGAAACAGACTTTTTTCCTTTTAGGTGAAAACCAAAATTCTTACTTGACTTATGGAACTGGAGCTTTACAGAATTTCTACCACAGAACATCAGTATCACAGAACAATCATGAGAGCTGAAAACACTGTGTTATGGAAAGTACATTTAGGAAACGAGTAAAAAGTGTGCACCAGCATAAATCACAGCTACATCTTGTTCAAAAAGAGCCACATGCTCAATGTCAAAAATGGGTAGAACTCCCAGTAAGATACTTGTAAATTAGTGGATGAAATTTAATATATAAAGAAATGAAAACTGCACAGGGCAGAAGATGGCTCAGGGAGAGGAAGTATCCACACAAAAACACCATCTCCCATTTCATTGAAATCCTCAAAGAATTAACGGTGAGTGACAGCTATTGATGGAGAGCTTTTGGCTGGCTCACCTGAAAATATGTTGGCAGAACACACAGCAGTCTCAACTCTGCCGAACCAACAGGCCAGCTCGTGTAGGATCCCAGCCTGAGCAGGCTTGGGCGAGTTTCACGGCACTTAGAGGAACAGCTGTGCACTTTCAGAAAGAAGCTCAAGGCTTCAAAGGGCAGGCAGTGCCTCAGCTCCTGCTCCAGAGTGAAGGTCTGTGGGTTATCAGAAGTGGGGGCCACAGGATACCATGGCTCTCAGTACTCAGCATCTCCGAAGCAGCATGGCCCCTGCCCAGGGCCGGCCTGTTTGGCTTAAGAAAAGACATTGAGAGGGGACCTCGTTAATGTGTGTAAATATCTGTAGGCAGGATGCCAAGAAGATGGAGCCAGGCTCTTCTTGTGATGCCAACCACTAGGACCAGAGGCAATGGACAGAAACTTGATGCACAGGAAGTTCCATCAGAGCATGAGGAAGAACTTTGCTGTGCAGGTGACCACACACTGGAACACGTTGCTCAGAGAGGTTGTGGAATCTCCCTCACTGAGAGAGGAGATATGTGAATACCTGCGGAGATATTTAAGAACGTCTGGACACAATCCTGTGCCATGTGCTCCAGGATGACCCTGTTTGAGCAGGGAGGTTGGACCAGATGACCCGTTGTGGTCCCTTCCAACCTGACGCTTTCTGTGATCCTGTGATCCTTTACGTAGCATAAAATTAGATTTCTGTTCCTTTTTACACCTTCTGAGCGATTCGTTCCAAACCGACCAAGCGTTTCTAATCTAGAGATGTTGAAGAAGGGTGATGCCGCGGGCCGAGGCCTGCCGGG
>VZRE01009762.1:44759-267814 GCA_013396775.1 Cephalopterus ornatus
CCCCCGCACCCCCTCTCGCCTTGAAAATCAAAAGCCAGGACATTTGCAAAAAATAAAAATAATAAGAACTCCTCTCCCCCACGTTAATTGCAATGCAAAGGGAGATGTTGCATTACGGATCCTGCCTGGGCTGTGCTGGGCTCTAATGAATGCGCCGAGCCTTTGATCTGGGTGAGTCAGTTGGGTTCAGTTGTGCCGGAAGGTTAGTTGCACATCCTGGCTGATCTGAAATTCGATCAGCAGAGGGGGCAAAGAAAAAGAAAAGCATTTTAATGGGAATCAATAGACGATCATAGGGTCCTGGAAGGAAATAGGTGTTGATTAAAGATGCTGTGTGGGTTTTGTTAGCTTTTTTCTTTTTTTTTTCCTTTCTTTTTTTTTTTTTCCATGCACACGACTTGTTTAAAAATAAATAAACACCAAAACAGCCCGGCAGAAACGAGAGAGGGCAGGCTGGAAAACAGCTTTCCCAATCATCCGTGTGTTTGTGTTCCAGGGAGGCAGTCAGCAGACCGAGAGTTTGTGCAATGCTTCAAGCTACAGCGCGCAAATTTAAAGCAGTAGGCTCCAAAGGATAACTGGTTCTTACTGCACTGCATTTCTCTGCCTGAGCTGTTTACTAGTGCATTATGAAATAAGCCCAAAACATTCGTCTCCCTCCCCCCAAGCCAACTTGTTTTTTCTCCCCTCCCCACTCTACCCTCCCTTTCCTGCCTGCTGCAGAGCCACAGGGATTCGTGATACCCGACATGAAGGGGTAAACCTGTTTTGTTGAAGTCACAGGGTTTTATAGCTAAACTTTCTAGGCACGTTTTCACCGTTTAGGAAATACCGAGCTGGAAGGTTCTGTGTATGTTGCCTGACTTTACGTGAAAAAGAGCGAATTACAATTGTGTTGAACATTTTTTCACTCAGAAGGAGGTGAGTCAACTTCCTACACAAAGACTTGAATCACCCGCCCTGCACATTGCAATAAAATCGGGCCTCTGTTCCATTCATGTGTTCGTGCACACGTGCACACACAAAAATGGGGATTGCAGCTGAAGAACAGGGAGAAGAGCTGTGGGCGGAAGGCTGAACATTCCTGGCATGAGTATAATGCTGTCTGTCATCATAGAAAGAGGGCATTGCTGAGCCATGGCGGTCACGTTTTTGTCCAAATGGGAAACCTTCTGATCAGTTCAAGTTTCTTGTTGAGTTATCATTTCTTCCGGTTTTGCCTTCTGACATGGCTCTCCCTAGCTGCTGTTAAAGACTTTGGTACAATTCAGCACTGTTGCTGTTAATCACAAACTGTTACAGTGGTCTGTACAAGTCCCATGGAGAGCATGAATTCAGGCAGATACTCATTAACAGGCAGCTTTTCAAATGGGGAGACAGAGTGGGAGGAAAGACCTCACTGATGTAAGGCCAAAGAGGTTTCCTGACTCCCAGGTAAACGTGGTTAAAATACCACCATGTGTTCAACTTATCAATAGTTGAATTGCAGTAGCAGTGATGATTTCCATTCTGAATAAGAAATAGGAAACACTTGTTCTATCTTTATAGTTTTTGCCCAATGTTTGTTTAAACAAAAAATGTTTTGGGGCACATTTCTGGCACTCATCATAAGTTGCCTCCAACTGAATTAAGCATTTATTTACTCCACTGTGAGATCAGGTCATTTTAAGATTTTTTTTTTTTTTTTTAGAGGAATGATGATGAGGCATAGGTAACAGGACCAAGTTTGGCATTGACAGATATGCAGGTAGTATCACTGAGTTTTTATAACGTCCTTTCTTCTGCACCTGTCAGGAGACACCAAAAAGGTGTGTCAGCCCTGAATTAGTGGATGAAATTTGATTTTTATCCAAGTGTTTGGCCATATATACATATATATATATATATATATGTCTATCTTAGTCAATCCTTATTTCAGTGATCTTTGGAGAAAACTGGTGGAAAGGCAGTGTTAGACAACATGACAACTTGAGGATGACCATTTTATAATAATATGAGGACTTTTTCTCCTATTAGATGTAATTGATTTATTTTAAAATTATGATGACAACAATAATAAATTATTTTCTGCAAAATAAAGTGCAGTAGAATATGGAATATAATATGTGCCACTGTCATTTATTATCCTGCAAACACATGGAAGACAATGGAAGGTCAGGTATCTAAATTAGTTCTTCTAGGTTTGTGCTCATGGAAGGTACCAGATTAATAGCCTAGGAGAATGAAGGGCTTCTTTTATTGTTAGAACAGGCACAATCATGGGTTCTTTCCCACACCTTACCTTACTCGTCACTGCCTCAAACCATTTTTGGGATAGACCACAATTACACCCAGAACCTGCATAGACTTGTGTTCTTAAATTTATTTGTAGTGCTAAGTCATTAGTACGAAGAGGCTGTGGAGACCTGAGAGGCTGCGGAGGCTGAGCTATCTGCTGAGAATGCTAAGAAAGTTGTGAATTATTCAATTTTTATGTGGACACTTGTGAAATATCACTGGAACGTTTCATATAAGCCAACTTTCAGCAGATTACCTGCTTCCGTCCTGGCCTAGATTTGATCTATGAATGAATGGCTCTCAAGCCCTTAAAAATGCCCTGGGCAATCCTGTTTTATTATCTCCACCATTGTTTTTCCATTCAGATACCACAGGGATGAACACAATCAGTGGAGAAAATGAAAATCAAATTGCCTACCAAGAGCTGACCATATGGGGCAGCTGGTTGCTGCTTCCCAGCCCCCCCTGCCTGATGTCTCTTCCTTGCCTCCGATGATGTGATACTGAGTGCTAGTCAGTCTCCGTCATCCCTTCCAAATTTGTTTTTATGCTGCAGACAAGCAAATTTCCTCAGGTTTTACATTTTCTGAGAATGTATCCTCTTTTCCCTCCAGTTTCCTTGGGCCTCTGCAGGCTAAAACTCTTTGTTTGGTGTGCCCCCCCTCTACTCCCCCCCGCCTACTTCTGCTCCCTTGAATATGAACACTGGGCCTAGAAATAAGGAAAGGAGGCCAAGAGGAAAATGTGTCTCACTGAGACTTGCCAGATATCCAAGTTGCATGTGGAGAGACACAGTTTCAGCTCGTGTGTCTGCCTCGGACAGCAGCATAGACCATTAAACATCCTGTTGCCTGTCTTGTGCTGGGCAAACAGCACGGCCCTTCATGCTGACACCTGGAGGGGCTGGAAGGGCTGGAGGAGTGGGAGTTATTGCCGTGTTGAGCTGAGGTAGATCTGGTGGGTTATTTGTGATTTCTCTGCCCAGGAATGCATTTTGTGCTACATCTGAAGAATGAGGACACTGGGAGGAGGAGAGGTGTGTGCAATCAAATACTATCACTTGTCAGGTTAAAGAGCACAGTGCAGGTTTCCCCCTGCCAGTTTGTCCCCTTGGAGTCTCTGGCCCTTGATTTCTGCAGGGTTCTGCAACAGTGATGAGTGGTAAGTTATTATTATTATTATTATTATTATTATTATTATTATTTGCTCATTGCTTCATGGCAGTTCACATGGCTCAGTAAAAACTGGATCCCACTGTGCTTGGCACTGTGTAAACTGTGGTACTGTGTCTTACCACCCAAGGAATTTACAGTCTGAATAGACAAGGCCAATAAGGGCATGAGACAGAGGCATACAGGAAAAAAACCCAAGCAACTACCAAACAGAAATCCCCATGTGTTGACTTACAGACTGTCTGGTTTTTGACAGTTCCAGAAAGGGTACAGTTTAAAATACCTGTGTTGCTAGATAAAAACACCCTCCTCCCCCAGGCATATTAAAAAAAAAATTAAGAGGAAAAGTGCCAAGGTGTGTCTGCCATGGTACCTTAACACATTTCACTGTGCTTTATTGTTCTCAGTCATTGTTCTTGGATCATGGAGCACACAGATTGTGTAATACCTCTGACTATTCTGGGACACCTAGTTTAGCACAGTTTCTCTCAGTGGGGCGAAGGAGGAACTCTGCAGTATCTTTAGCTGAGACTGTTTTGCTGCTTTGTGTCCTGACTTTCAGTAATCTTTGAGAATTTGAGGACATGTATACATTCATCAGTCTGACGGTTTTGAAAATGTGACTGTTCTAAAGGTTAGTCATGTATTTTTACACGTATGTTTGATCCGTCATTTATTTTGTACAATGGAACAGTTTTTACAGCACTTGCCATACAAACACCACCGCATTCTACTGGCTTTGTGGATAAAAGGTAGCTAGCAGCATGTGCTTCCCTAAAGAAACTCAGTACCGAGGCTCCTGATTTCTCCTGTGCTCTGATGGAGAAGCCATGGAGAGACAGAAGAGCAATTCCAGATTCTGTGCTGCGAGTGCTTTCCTTTCCCACTGGCTGGCTACATCCATGCGTGTAGAGCTTTTGATTAGATCTGTTGTTTTGCCTATGGCAATCTTCACTGCAAACGTCCTTTGTCTATACATCATTTGAGCATCTATACATGATAAGGTTGCCACCTTTTATTACAGTAAAAACAGGAGCTTTCTTCTCAATAAGCTTCGCTCCTTCCTCAGCTCTCCAGTCACCCCTAGGGGAAGTGAGAAGGACAGGAAAACTTTGAAAAACCTTTCACCTCTTTTTTCTCCTTGGAAGAGTGTGGGAGCAGTTTTTGTAAAAACCAAGGTAGACATTCATAAAAGGGGACTTGCCTGGGTGGCATAAAAATGGGAAACTTTGGTAAAGTTGGTACGTGTAAATACACACACACACAGACCACTGAATTGATAATTTTCCTTTTTTTTCTGTAAAAGGAAAGTTATATCTATATATTTCTTAGCTTACATATCACTTTCAGTCTTTTTTACTTTTTACCCTGTTACTTGTAACACCAGGGTCTTGGAGCATTACAATGCCCGTCAGCATTAAAAGCTTCCTTTTTCACTATGAATGGATTTACACTGCAACTTGGCAAGTTCCAGTGTATTACATGAGAATGAATAAAGATGTTAACCTACAGAAAATGTGAAAAGAGAAAGGCAGTAGACATGAATAAGCAAATAAATAACTTAATCACATTTTCCTTTGAATTTTGAAAATATACTGAGGATCACATCACTAAAAAGCCATGTCTACTGAAAAAGAAGTATTTTTTGTCTGAAAGCAGATCACACATCTGCTTGTCTCTGAGTACTTTAAATAGTCAATGTATTTAGTCACTTTACTTTTACTCTACAATTAGACTTTGGACTAGGACTGAAGCATATGTGATATGCATTCCCTTGAAAAATACTACTATATGTAGGAATCTAGTAATAGAGCAAGCGCACAAGTGCGGCTGTGTGTTGGGACAGTCATAGAATCAGGGAGGGTAAACATGGAATTTAACTCTTAGGCCAGGTTAGTTCAACTTCCTGGAGTGCACAATTATTCACTACTGTTTGCCATTGAGTTGAGTGCTTTACCCTCTCAAATTTCAAATGCTGTGCTTGACAGGACATCATCATTCATTCTCCATCTGAAAATTACCTGCTAGACTGAGTCATGCGGTTTCTGAGAAACTCTGATACTTTGTCCAAATTTTGTTCTTTAGTTTCATTCCATTACATTTAGCTGTACCATCACATGTTAGCATTCAAATTCCTTTCCATTTTCTCTCTTCATCCTTCATATATTTCTAGACAGTGGTCATCTTGCCCCTGTGTCATGGTTTAACCTGACAGGCAGCTAAACACCATACAGCCATTTGCTCACTACCCCTCCCCAAGTGGGATGTGGGAGAGAATTGGAAAAAAAAGTAATATTCCTGGGTTTGGATAAAGGCGGTTTGGTAAGACAGAAATGGACAGGAAAGTAATATTAGTATTAGTATTAATATTAATAGAATTAGAATATACAGGTGATGCACAATGTAATTGTTCACCACCCACTGACTGATGTCCATCCAGTTCCCAAGCAGTGGCTCCCAGCCGTCTTTCCCCCTAGATTATATTCTGAGCATGACAGCATGTGGTATGGAATAACGCTCTGGCCAGTGGGGTCAGCTGCCCTGTCTGCATCCCTTCCCAAGTTCTTGTGCCCCACAGCCTACTTACTTGTTGGCAGGGCAGCATGAGAAGCTGAAGAGTGCTTGCCCACTACTTAGCAACTACTAAAACACCCGTGTGTTACCAGCATGATTATCCTAAATCCAAAACACAGCACTACACCAGGTACTGGGAAGAAAATTAACTCTATCCCAGCCAAGACCAGGACAACTTGTTACCTAGATTAATAAATCAACCCTCTTCCTTGTCTAATCAGGTTTGTTGCTCTTCTCTGAAGCACTTTCCAGCACACTGGCATCCTTCTGTTATGGAGGCATCTACAAGTGGATGCAGTATTCCAGAGAAGTCTTCGCAGATGCATAGACAGTAATTTTCTTCTTCTGACATTATTCCAGGGCATACGCAGCCCAAAATTGCATTGGTCTTTTAAACTGATTTATCTCCTTGAGAACTCATATTCAATTTGTTGGTCACTGTCATACATAGATATCTTTCTGTGCAGATGCTTTCCAGGTTTTGCTTTCTCACAGACTATCCATGTTTCTGATTATATTCCCTCAGTGTATTAGTCTACATTTTTCCACGTTGAATCTCATTTTATTGCCTGCCTACATATCTAGCCTTGTTAGTTTCCATTTATATTATTGCTATCCTCTCTGACATTTGCAAGCCTCCTGGTTTATTGTCATTTGTGAATTTCATTAATGTGCTATTTACCTCCTTTTCCAGATCATTAATTGAGATATTAAATAAAAACATACCAAAAACACCCCTGCAGCAAACCAGCTCAATACCTCACCTCCCATCATTACCTGCTGCTTACACTCCTTTGTCCACCTTTCCCATCCAGGAACGTATTCAAGACAATTTCAATTAGATTTTTCTAAGAGACTCATTTAAGTTTTTAAGGTGTTTTATAGGATTTAACTTCATGCCCTTTTCTCCTTTTCCTTTGTAGCAGAGGTGGGGACTGATGCTCCTTCCCTGTTTCCATAGACAGCAATAATGAATTAGATAGTGATATGGGGAGACGAATGGCTGCTTTTGACTGATTAACCTGGAATGGACTATTGTCTCTAGTCTTCATATTTTGTTTCTTATTTATGGACTTTAAAGTTGTCATCATTTTCCTTTTGTTGTATCCTGATGGGTGAAGCTTTGTTGCTTTTCTGAGGCTTCTGTTTGCAAATGACCGCTGTTATTTCCCTTATTTACTCTGGTTATCTGTGAAGCACTTTGTTATATGATGATGTGCTCCTCTTTTCTCTGCAGACTTTGTCTAGCTTTGAACACCAGAAACTGTCTGTGTCCATGATGTAGATAAAATAAACTCTGTGAATCAGTTAATTTTTATTTTCATTATTTTTATGCTGAAAGATCACACCGTACGAAGTGTTCTTGAAACTGCCTCTAACATAATTTTCTCTTCACCTCTCCTGCAAGCAGCATGACTGAAAGCCCACTGGAGTGGGAAGAGATTCATTCATATCTGTGAGCTGGGGGTCAGGCCCTTAGGCCGTCACTCTCCTGGTGCATTGTAACACCCAGAGAGAGAGGAGGCCTTCATGATTACTTCTGAGATGCTTTCAGCGTGTACCGCATCCAGTATGATCTCCTGTGGCAGCCGTGTTCTCTGCTGCTGCTCTGTGTTTCACCAAGGCAGCTGGCCAAAACAGATGTGTGTTGCCAACAAGTGTTTTGGAGAAGCAGCTTTTTGCTGTTATTTAAGGATTGGTGTCAAAACTGTGCTGTAGTAGGAATGTTCTAAGAGCTGCATGGTTCAGTAATGCCACTTAGTGATTGCCTGTAAATAATATTTAATGGTCAGACAGGTTTTGTGGAGGGCAGGGAAATGCAAGAGGCAGGAACGAGGAGAAATGCTTTGAAAAATGTTTTCCCTCTTGTTTCTTTCCCTGGATCTACTTTTTGTCTGATGAGTGATGGAGAAATTAGCCACAGAAAAAAATGCTTCACATGGAGACAAGGCACCCTAAAACCCGCAGCATTTCCTGAGATTTCTATGAATTCCTTCTACTGTCATCCCAGGTATCTCACAGCTGCTGTTTCTCCTTCCTTTTCTGTTCTTAGCCAGCCACTCTTTCTTCTCCCTTTGCTTTTATTGTCATGGCCCTGCATTGTCCTTGTACCAGAAGAAACCCCTCTGCAACTGGCTTTTAGTGAAGGTAGACTGTGATACCAGAATTATATTTGAATTATCAGAAGAGTAAATACGAGTCCACATTTAGGGCCAAAATTTGAATTATACTTGGAAAAAATATTCTGGAGCTATCTGTGGAGTCGGGCATATATAAATATCTTTGAGAAGCTAATTTCTTGGCTTGGAAGAAGCAAGATTCAGTTACTCCAGTTTACTTTGGAGATGTTGAATTTTCTGAAATCAGTCTCTGTCACTTTCATTAAAAGAAGAGGAAAATCTGTGATTGACCTTTTATCCACTGATATGAAAAGATCCATAATGACACTGGACAATTACAGTTTTGGTTGGGCAGTGTGTGCCGAAAAACACATGTGTGCTGATCTCTGTTTTCTTCTGTATGTGTAAGATCCTGGTCTGATCTTAAAAGAAGCTACTTGTTACAGTTTCCCCATCTGGAAACTAAAATAACCATAGTCTCTCTCTATCTCTCTAGGACTATGAAGACACCTAGAACTAAGCAGGTTTTCTGACATGAAGCTATGGAAATAAATAATATTGCCATTATTCTTGTTGAATGCCTTTGAACATTGTCTATCTTTCATAATTCTGTCAGTGACACCTGATTTAACAGCTACTGAGTGTCCACTGCTTGTGTTGAGTTCAGCTAGAGCTGAGGGACTCAGCACTGATCTGTTTCACAACGAGGTCATGGAAAGGCATCCAAAATGCTTTTTCTGCTCCACAGGCATACACTGTGCAGCCTAACCTTTTTTTCTCCTCAGCTTTTTAAAAGCTAATAACTGTATGACTATGTTCCTTTAAAATGTTTGTTATAAAACATTTTGCTTTTTTCATTAACCCAAAAACCTGTATTTTGAGTGAGATGTGGAGTAATGTTAGAGGCCAGTGGGAGGATAGGGTGAGGTAGGAAGTGGTGAAAGTGATAGCTTGGTCAGTGAGTGCTAAATCTCTACTAATCTTCAAAACAAGATATAACTCAGGATTTTTCTTCTGTTTCTTTGCAAGCGAAGGCCATTGTGTTTCCATCCTTGGCTGTGTCAGCAGTGATAGCCCTTTTTTGCAGCATTGATTGTTGACTTCCCCTGACACCATATCACAACCCATTAGTGCTGAAAACTGACAAGCCCAGCTGCAACAGCAAAATGGCAAGTTTAAAAGAAAATATACAAGGGACAGGCACAGAATGCTATTAGTATGAAAAAGTAGTTGTTTTTTGTCTTACCTCTGTAAAGGTCAAGAATGCAAACATTTTTTTCTCTTGCTAACAACAACTTGTGTATTTTTTATATAGCAAAACCATTCTCTCCCTCTTTGTTTTTGGTTGGTTTTTTGTTTGTTTGTTTTTGTTCATTGTTTTTTTTTTTTCAATTCAGGCTGTAGTGTGGATTTTACAAAAGTAACCATGTTGAGGTGAGTAAAAAACAACCCTTCCTTTTTAGGAAGCTCGTAGGGAGTATTCAGCTTATACATATGTATGGAGTATGTGTTTTTTTGTAAAGCAGAGATATTTCAGAGAAATTAATGGCTCAGCAGTTTCTGGGTACTGAGATCCCATCATCAAGCTTTTGTGTTGTCTGTAGATGGGATTTTCTTTTTCTTTCTTTCTTTCTTTCTTTCTCTCTTTCTTTCTTTCTTTCTTTCTTTCTTTCTTTCTTTCTTTCTTTCTTTCTTTCTTTCTTTCTTTCTTTCTTTCTTTCTCTTTCTCTTTCTCTCTTTCTCTCTTGTTTTGTCTGAAGTTGTATGGTGGTGTCAGCACTCTGAAAGGTACAGTAACAGTAATGGCAAATGTTCCTTCTGATTGTACAGGTGATTCCCTAGGGGAAGAAAGCAACAGCCTTCGTTGTCCCAGAGCTGTGTACTTACAGAGATAATGGGCTTGAGCAAGGGCAGGTAACTTTTCAAATCCTTAGTGCCAAGGTCTCCATTTGATATCAGTCAGAAGGCAGCGTGTATGTTTGCCCAAGGAACACTGCAACCCAATAAGCACAGCCCAACCCAACCCAACTTGTTGCAAGTGGTTTTGTAGCAGCAACAGCAAAGGGAAACTGGTGAAACACATTAAAACTTTTTGTCTTATGAGGAATGGCTGAGGGAGCTGGGTTTGTTCACTCTGGAGAAGAGGAGGCTCAGGGGGACCTCACTGCTCTCTACAACAACCTGAAAGGAGGTTGTACTGAGGTGGAGGCTGGTCTCTTCTACTGCGCCTGCAGTGAGAGGAAAGGGCCTTAAGCTGAGGCAGGGGAGATTCAGATTAGATATTAGAAGAAAATTTTTTCACTGTTAGAGTGGTCAGGCATTGGAATAGGTTGTCCAGGGAGGTGGTGGAGTCACCACCCTTGGAGGTGTTCAGGACGTGTCTGAATCTGGTGCTGGGTGATGTGGTTTAGTGGTTGAGGGTTTACAGTGATGGTGCTGGGTTGGTGGTTGGACCGGGTGATCTTGAAGGTCTCTCCCAACCTTGATGCTATGATTCTATGAAAATTTAAAAAAAAAACATGCAGAAGACTGAAAGTAAAAAATGATACAAAATTTATTTTGAGCCCTGTAGGGCAGTGAGGATACGAAAAAACTTAGGTTAACAAAGTAATGAATTTGGTTTTGAACAGGTGGAATCTTTCAAACTTGGTTTTGCAAATTGATAGCCATGGACACAAAGGACATTCATCTTAAGTTATCTATTCATACAATTCTGTCATCACAAACAAGAGTTCTTTCAAACTTATATCTATGGACATTTGTGTGGCAACCCTGTATTTTGCTAGGACATTGCCAAGCAATGTCCCAAGGTGCTTACAGTTAAAGAACTACTCATCAGATGAAGGAAAAGAATACTCTCATCCCAATTTTATGGGTGGAAAGCTGAGTCTTACAAACCAAGTGACTTATCCAAGGTTATACTGGGCACCTGTCCTGAAGAATGACTGCCATGTGTTAAGGTGTGGATTTACAAGGTCCAACCAACTCTGTTAATTTTCTTGGTGATTCTGTAGGCATCTATTAAAATGCTTTTGTATGATGTAGCTCAAAGTGAAGTGTGTGGGTAGAGAATGACACGTTAGGGCAGAGTAGCTAGAACTGAGTTAGTTGATATCATATTTTTCCATTGTCTTTCTCATTTATTCAAGCCCTAGGTTAGTGACTGAGGATGAGCTGAGTTTCATTCTCTCTTTGTTCATTGCTACAGAACTGGTTGGCATTTGAGGCTTCCTTTCTCTTCTGCTTTTTTGATCAACCGAAAACTTTATGAAGTTCTCAGACCTGTTTATGAAATTTCTTTTTAAGGCATTGGGATTTAGGTCTAGCTTATCTTCACATGTTAGCTACAGTTTTAATTGTGGATCAGGTTCCAGAGGGATACTTCCCAAAGTTTATTTTTGTGGGTTGTGTCAAGTATAAAATGTAGTGAAGAATGGTCTTATATTGTATAGTCATGAAGAAGCTTTATCATGACAATCCTACTCCAGTCATTCATGGCCACTAGCCAAAATTTTTGTAAACACCCAAGTATCCAAAAATCTGATGTCCTCTTTATTTACTCCAGTTTTACATAGGAGTGACCCCACTGAAGCCAGGACAACATTCATAATTCAGGCTTCAAACCTCCTTGGAGCAGTTACCTCTCTCAAAGAAAAAAAAGAGTGGAACTTCAAGTTGAAAAGGGAAAAATGAAGGCATGATTACACTGAGTTAGTACTTGTACTTGTCTGCTTAATGCACCTAGCTAATCCTGTTGCCTGTGTCTGAATACAGAGCATGATGCTGTTTTTCCTATATGGAAGAGCAAAGTTTACTTCATGGCTTTGGACTCAGATGACCTAATTTCTGAGATTTTCTGTTAATATTCAGTCACTTTTGTCAACTTCGTAGAACTAATATGGGTCTAGTGGGAGAAAAGCATGGAAGGAAGGCTTTCCATCAGGGTTAGGCAGAAAGGCATTTCTCTGTGTTCTTCGAGGCTCTGTACTTCCATTGAAGTTGCTCATGTTTCAGTGAGTCAGTTCAAAAACAACATCTAGTGAGATTTCATCTGTCTGGTTAACCATTAGTTTAAGCTGTTGTAAAGCTACCATGGTTAACTTTAATAAAAATAAACATCAGACAAAGCCAGACAAAATGCAGAATAAATTAATGCTTGCTTGGGAGCCAATGCCTATACAAGAATATATGTCTGTGTTGTAGATGATGGTTGATTTTGAGTTGGTCTTGACTATAATTCTGGATGGCATCGAGGCCCAGTGGTGTCAGAGTTCATTCATTTACAGGTAAATATGTAAATGCAGGTGGAACTTGACTTGTGTGGTACTGGCTCACTCTTCTTCTGGGCATCTCTATGCAAAGCCTGCTGTGCAGTTTTCTAGCTGTCTCTAGCCCTGAGCACTCCCCGTCAGCCGTACTCCGCTTTGACAGATGTCTAAAATCTCAGTTATCTGAGCTGCTCTTTTCTACGCGCTCCTTTTGTGTCTCTGAGATACCGTGGGACACAGTAACGGTGCAGACTGAGTGCTCCATGCTGTTTCAGATATTGAAAGGAAACTGGCTATCATGGAAGTTGTTGCTAGAAGTCTACTGTTTCTCTTTAATTAGTCCTCCAATTGCTAAAATATACACTAAATGAGGAAACAAAGTATCTGTCACTGTGAAAAGCATCTGGAACTCTGTACTTAGTTTTCCTTAAGACCATTAACGAGGGCTCTCGCTTTAAAGAGTATTTTAAAACTGACTCTGTGTATGCTTTAGCAAGAATTTTCAGAATTTTTTTAGGCAGCAGACACTTTAGGTGTAAGGTGAAACAATATAATGTGATAATTTATTTAATTCAGTTTCAACTCTCCCTGCCTCCTTTCCCCCAAATTCTGAGTGGGTATTCCTCATCCACTAAACATGTCCTGGATTTTTTTTTCAGTGCTGTGTGGACAGATGGTCCACGTGGAACACAGCTTGAGGTATCTTCTACCTTTACGACTGCAGCTACCTTTGGATGGAAAAAAAGTCTTTCTGTTCTTTTAAAGAATTTCCCTCCTCCAGAAAAGACCTGTTTGTTATTAAAGCCGGCAATGGTAGCACAAGGAGGGGGAAACTAGATTCCTGGAAAATCTTGCAAAACAATTAACATGTTGAATTCTTTGGATGATAGGCATCATCTCTCAGAATGAGATGGACTCTGATTTAGGCTCTGAATTAAATGAATGGTTTTTTAAAATCATCTCAGCATACTGAGCTTTATTGGAAACCTGTCTCTTATTTTGGTGTGTGAGATTTGAGCTCTTTTGAGACTCTGTCTCAGAGTAGCCAGAAGGACTTTTAAGACTTGGCTTCTTCAGTCCTTTCATGATTTTCAAGAATTTTGCTATGAAAAGTCTCCTTTGGAAATGCCTTCTTTCCTGCTTAGGAGCCAAATTCTTCCTCTTAATATCAGTGACATACAAATGCAGAGGTCATATATAACAGAGGTTATATATGAAGGTATTTTGTCTGTGAAGGAGAAAGGAAGCTTACAGGCTTGATGGAGTGAGCAGCACCAGCTGATATGGGAGGGAGTGAAGTCGTCTCCCATTTCTGTTCCCTTTGAGAAGAGCAGCCCTTCAGGGTGCTTGCACTCCCTCTCCGAGTGTGCTGAGCCGGCAGGCAGCGACAGAATGGAGACACCTGAAGGAGCTTTCAAACAGTTATTTTAGGCGCAAGGAATAGTCTGGTTGTGGCAATGCAGAGCTCTATAAAAACAGCTGATTTATTTGCCAACCCGGTTCCTGTGTCTTGATGATATCCTAGAATATACTCATTGCCTGTGGAGGTCTAGGTTTCTTATTTCCTTTCTTCTGTGAAGAACCAGAACTTGGCTGCTTTTGTGCAAGACAGTTACTTTTGTAGTAGTTAGCTGTGAGTTAGTTTTCTTATATCATGTTTGGGCAACTAAATAATTAGCCTGCTTTGGAAAATGCTGAGTTTACAGTGGCTCCCAGTGAAGTGAGGAGAATTACAGACTACTCAGCAATCTGGAAAACGAGACCTATTACTTATTAAATATGGAGCTAGGAACAGAATTTATGATGTTCATTTTTTGAAATTTGAAGCTACATAAACTACAGCTTATATTAGGACTCTACACATAAAAAGTTGCTAAAGTCTAGTAAAGGACTGGTAACTCATTCTATAAATGATCGATCAGTTTCAACAATGTCCAACAAGTTGTTGGTTTGTTTTTTTTTTTAATGCTGCTTAAAATTGCCTATAATATACTCATTTATGTACTTTGAATGTACCTTTGACCTCTGTTACATGAAAGTATTGTTCTTTAGTCAATTTAAAATCTCCAGAACATCATGGGTGGCCCTGATATATTTGTGGAAGGGATTCTTTGGTTGAAATGGCTGCTGACTTAAGTTAGCTGGGGCTGACTTCAATGCAGCACAAGAATCTCAGTTTGGGGACCCAAATAATGTGGTACTGTAGTCTTGTGGACAGCTTAACCAGGCAGGGAACAGAAGCAGGTTCCTTGAATAGTGTTCCTTAGTCCACCATCATGAAATCAAAAAGCAAATCTTTTGAAAAACACTAGGTAATCATTTCCATGGGACTTTCATAAACTCATCCATCACAGAGAAAATCCAATTTTCCTTCTTTTTCTATTATACTTCAAGAAGTCTTGTAACCAGTTAGGTCATTTTAGCTTTAAACATTAACTTGGATAAGATATTTTAAGATAGTAGAGGCTTTTCAAAAGTTAGACCATAATTCTACACTCATACCCTGAAATAATGATGCATTCTTTTTGTTAAATGTTAATGATTTTTGAGTGAAAAGTATTTTGTTTATGGTTTTGTTGAATAATGGTAACTAGTAGTGATTAGTTGTGAGAGATTTTAGGAGGTCTAGGAGGCTTGTGACTTACCATCAGAGTTGATTGAGACTGTTTTACTCTGTCAGTGTTCACTTCTGTGTACATTTAGATGGTAATAAAGTGTCAAGTGTAGTGTTTTGGTTAGGCTGTATCCCAGTTACACCAAGCTATTAAAATGTTCATTCATTAATTCATTAATTTCCCAAGTCCTTTGAAAATGTCCTGCAAAGATATTTTGCCAACCTTGTTTACATAAATTCCCCATTGTACTTCGCACTTTTATTAAATAAAGGTGGTGTTTGAAATAGCTTGTAAATTGACAAGATACAAATTAGTGGAAAAGCAAATGTTAAAGAGTCAGTGATGTCTCTGGGTGAGCTTTGAAAAACGTTTTATTTAGAACCAATTGTGCAGATGTATAATTTATTTTTCTGCTTTCCCCCTTCTTACATTTGTTAGAACTAGGGAAATTTGCATGAAAACTGTTTACTTGTTTTGACTGTTTATTTCATATACATCAGCACTTTTATTGCTTGTCTTGTGACATCACTGTTCATTGCTGGAGAGATGACACTGATGACCCAGAAGTGATGGTTTGTAAGACTGAATGCTTTTTGGGACTGGGAATGGCTATAAAACCTTTCATTCTCTTGGGTCAGCAGTTTTTGCTAGTTGATGACTATTATTCTTGTGTAGAGTCAAAAGCCATCATGCAATGGTCAGGACCTTTGTGTATGGGTATGTTTCACAAAATGGCCACTCTCCTGAAAACTTCACTGCAGAAAACCAACTGTTCCTGATCATGAGAGAGCATGTTTTCTTGTCATTCTTACTCCGGACATAGATTTATTTGGAAAGGAGGGTTCACTGATGTTTGCCTCGTGTTTTCTATATCATAACTGTTCTTTGTCTAAATAGTCACCTCTGTCTCTTTCAATTGAAATCCCAAACCTTTCAGGAAAATCAAACTCCTCTAGTCAAGTTTTGGCAGGGTAGGAAGCTATGGCTCCAGGTCAAGGAATAAGCAGTTATGAGATTAACAATACAGGAAAAAAAATAATCTTCCTTTGGTGTGTAGATTTATATGAATGAGAAGTGAAAGAAACAGCATAGCACAAGAAAAAAAGATCTATCTAAATACACTGTATTTTCCAAAATGTTCCTGGAGTTGTAGGAAGCTCCTTAAAAGCACCCCGTATCTTCTCCAGCAGTAGATGGACCAGGAGAGAAGCAGCTTTTGCGAAACCAGCTTCCCTTAACATATTCAGACAGTGGATCTGTTATTTTGAGTCATTGCTGGGCAGAGACTGGAAAGACAGTGACCACTCCTTTCACCTTTTTTTCCCTTCATGCTCAAAATCATTTGCCACACCTCAAATCTCCTGCAGAACGTGACCTACTGGTCAAGTTGCAGTCCTTCACCTCCAGCAAGCAGGAGGTGGCTGGGTTGCTCCTTTAGCAGCCCATGCTGGTAGCACACCACTGCTCACCCCACAGGGCTTCTTACAGAGCGACTCGAGTTGCTCTGGCCTCTCTCCGACAACTCGGTTTGTCATTTCTGTCAGTCTGTGGTGCATACCCACACATGCACAGCAGCTGCCAGTGGCCGGGGGTCCTAGGATCCTCGTCTTTTTTTCTGAGCTCAGTTCTCTTGCACACTAACTGGCTACATTGCAGTCTTCTATCTGCAATAGGCTCTGACTTCTTTCTGTGTGTCTTAAAACACCCTGCTGCGTGGCTCCAGTGGCACGCAGACATTTGCCCTGTTTGCTAGTGTGTCTCCTCCTGCTTTCAAATCACCTTTTCAAAGTCCATTTGGTATCAGTGGCTTGGGTTTTTGTTCATTTTTGGATAGTGGTGGTTGTCTTTGATAGCAGGATTTTAATTTTTTTTTACTCTGAAAGAAGTAAGAAGGCACTTGTCCTTCTTAGAGACATTTGAATAATTGCTAAAAATAAAATGAAAAAAATCAGGGCTCTGCTCTGCAAAGTAGTTTTCAATCCCCTGAAGAGTAACATGGCTCTTTCTGACTCCACACAGGCAGACAGGCCTAATTCAGCTGTCTGTTGCATGGTATGTTTAAGTGGTTTTGTAAAACAGTGTTCTCTAAATGTTGACAGTTTAATGGATTTCATTAGTGGCTGCCTACTGGCTGAGGGCTCAAACCTGCTCCCACCAGGGTCAGCTCACGTGAGTTCAAAAGTGGCTGTGTGGAAGACCACCCTTATCCTGTCAGAGCTGGTCCAAGAACTGCATCTGGAGCCCCAAAAGAAGAGCAGACATCTTCTGCGCCCCCGCATCCACAGCACAGTGTGGAACACTGCTGGTGGATGCACGTAGTCGTGCATTCTCCTCATTAGCCGGAAATGGCAGAAGGCTCCATCACAAACCCAAAGATGTGTGGGTCTTCTCAGGGTCTCCTCCCAGATTGTCATGCGGGTGAACTGGCTTGGTTCACTATCTTGGGGAACGAAGGAGTGTCTCTGCTACGCCAAAACATGCTTATGCTTTGTCCGCTGTGCCTGTCAGACTTGTAGCTGCATAGAATGTCTGGTAGCCCTGTAAGTCTCTTTTCCATAAGCAAATAATGTTCATGATTTTGTTCCAGTCACTGCCTGTTAAGTTGAATAACATACGAAAGATAGCCTCATCAAGGTAAGTAATAGCTGAATCGAGTCTTTGTTTACACTCTGTGAGGTCAGAGGAAGTTTGACTGCCTTGTCTGGAGCACGTGGTGAAGGAACACTTTGAAGGGGAAAGTGTTAAAACTAATAATACGAAATTTTGGAATAGGCAATTATTGTATTCCTTTTTCTGAACAAAAGAAAGGAAAATATGGTCCTAAGAAGCCATAAGTGTAACTGAGAGCCTGTTTTAATCATATTACATGTTAGGCTGTTCCCAAACCGAAGTGAAGAAGACACTCCAAAACTAGCATAAGTAACTTAGTATTTTTCTGGCATATTGAAAATCTAGACAATGATAATTAGCTTTAACAATTTCAGATTGAAGACAAGTCATATACTTAAAAATGAATTTCAGCATCTGTTCTGTGATTTCTTTATTTGGGGGAGGACTGAAAATCCCTGTGTTAATACCTGTCCAAAGATGATTTCTCCCTTACTCATCCTGAGAAGGACTCTATGAGGTACCTGTGTCTGGGTTAGGCACTAGCTAAGAGAGAATGGTGCAGACTACCCCTTGCTTCGGCATTATGAGCACCAGGACTGCAGTGTAGCTATGCCCCATGAAATAGCAGCAACTTGCATCTCAGGTTTCTGTGTCCAGATCTGTTCCCATGTCCAACCCATTCTGATGGTCCTCACACTCCTCGGATGATTTAGGTCAGGTTTATTCTTGTGTGTCTGCTCTGCGCTGAAGTAGGGGAGGGAAGGCACCTAAGGAAGAGTCAGCCTCTCCATATGAAGCATGCTCTTTGCCTGGCAGCTTAATCTTTCCTGCAGCCTTCCTGGGCCTGTTGATGGTGCAGGTGAGGCAGTCAAAGAGGTGTTCATTCATTCCCTAGCCAAGCTGACTACAGAGCTTTTTAGGACCTGTTTTACTGTTACCTACATATCTAATGCACATTTTTGCTGTTTTTGTTCTCCAGTAGCAGCTTTTTCAGGCATGGCTTTCTGTTGAAGGTAGGCAAGAGCAGTGAGACATATAAGCAGGTCTTTCATACTCCAGTAGAGGTCAGATACCTACCTACAGTAAAGGAGCTAATTCATTACAGCATGATAGATTATAACAGCTTATTTGGAGCCCTATTATATAAATCACTTAAATGTGTATTTACATAACATTCCTATTAATTACCACAAAGACTGTAATGACTGTGTGCTATTCCAGTTTATCTTGTAAATATGTATTTAAGCAATTCTGTTACAGGTAATATTTAATCAATAGACCATAAAAGATCATTAATCATGCCAAACCTTTGTGTAAAATGTGAATTTGTACTGGTGGAATGTAATGGATCCTTTGGAGTACCATATAAAATATTACACTACTTTACAGTGCCCCTAATGATACATTTTAAAAGCCTTAATGTGACCTCCTGTATGGTAGGTCTGTGTACTGACACGTGTGCATATTTTTCTTGAGGTAAAGAAGTCACGAAGTTACTCAGCAGTGATTCTTTTGAACACTCATAAGGAGCTGAAAGACAAGCTCCAAGGGGAGGCACCTACCATATGTTTTCTTGGCTGAAAAGGTACTGGGAAAAAAGTGTGTGTAAAGTGCTTATATGCATACCTGGTATCTGTCGTTGTATCTGAGCACCATACAACAGTGTTCTATAGCATCAGTCACGGCAATGGCTTTGGAAGGCAGAGAAACATTACTCTCATCCTTACCTTAGAAGTGAGGGAAAAGTAGAGAGACAGACCATGCAGAACACTCAGGACATACATGTGCAACAGGAGAGTCAAGATCTATCCCACCCTGCACTGTTGCCATCAAGAAGATGAATATCGATTTACTTGAGTATAGGCAGATAATCCTGCTGTTTTTACAGAAACTTAAGACATTGTCTCAGGGGAAATGTGTGTATGTTCAAGAGCCAGTGTTTCAGGGGTAGTATTTTGGTGGTCTTCACTAAACTCTTCAAAACACAGGTGCCAAAAATTGAGATCACCATCAGGGACCTATTTTTTAAAAGACTCTATGCACAGTGCAAATAGAAAAGAGAAAGTAAAATCCTGAAGTGCTTCAGAGAGCTCCAATAAAAGTCCTAAGAGTTTTGTTTCCCTCACACAGTACAGAAGACAAGTCATGTAATCAGAAAATAGAGAACTTGAAAACAAAATCCTGCTTACTTTACCCGTGCCAGCAGACCAACTTGATTTTAAACAGACTGCTTGGGAGAGGGAGGTGAGCAGGATTTTGTGCAGAACTGAATTATCACGTATTGTAACTGCACAACTGTGAACCCACATGACGTACTGCATGTGTGCTTGCCAAACTGTCCTGGGAAGCTAGCCTCAGGCTCTAGCTGAAGTCATAGCTGACAGTTAAGAGCCAGACTGTGGTCATGTAAGTTGGTCCACTGGCATCATGCAGGACTACTGCATGGTTAAGATGCACCATGTTGGTGCCCAGACTAGGAATGTAATTCTAGAAACTGTCCTATGTTGTGAGCGTGCCATGCAGCTTGTGGTGAACAACAGTGCCTGCTCAGAGAGAATTCATGGCTGAAATAGTAAGGCAGTCTTAGTCCAGGACCATAATGTATTGGCAAAGCTTTATAGGAAGTCTGTGCATCACAGACTTGCTGGCTCTGGCCAACTCTGCTGATCTCTTGTTTTCATAAGCACTAAATTCACTTAATTTTTTTAAAAGTCTTTTATTAATGGTTCCTTTGGAGCCTTTGCAATCTGTTGTCTAATGCAAGCTTTGATTAAGTTAAAAAAAATTCTCTGCAATAACAGTTCTCCTGTGTAATAACTAATCAATATATGCTAATTGTTTGCTAAATATATTTCTTACAGAGAAGGTTATGAAGTTAGGTGAATGCCAAAAAAGGGGAAAAAAAAGAAAAATATAACCTTCTTTAATTCCATAGCCAGTAGGTATTTGTAAAAGACTAACCAGTTTTTTACTTTTGCCAATTAGTATAGAAATTTTGTAAGCTGGCATGAATTCATATGATTTTTTTAGAGCTAAGTTATAAACCTGAAGAAAACATGGGAGGCTAACTGCACCCTGAATGTAGCGTTGAAGCTGAGTGCTGCTGTAATAAAGTAATCTGTTAAAAGGTTATCTTTCATTTAAGATTGCTTTCCCTAAGCACCTAAGCATATTAACAACATCTGAAATGCACTTGTAATTATACACACATCAGAAAAGATTTAAAATTGCCTTCTTTGTCCACACTTATAAAAACATCTCAGTCACTCTGTGATCTTATTTTACCTATGCACCTTAAAGCTTGTAAAAGCAAAATGGAAGAAGCAATCACCCATCAGAGAATTGCTCATAGGTGAACTCTGGCCGTCTCTAGTGGCATTAATTTTGCTCTCTGTGAACTGCACTTGACACCCTTGTAAGGTCTGGAGAAGTCTTCCCATCCCTGACTGGCTACATGACTATTTGCTACTAATTTGCACTTCGAAGATGATGCACTGGGAAAAAAAAAAGAAATAGCTAATTTAGTCTCTGAAGAACAGCTTTCTGGCTAAATCCTGCAACTTTCTGGGAAAGATTGCTCTTTACCTGTTCAGTCAGTGCTAGTGAAATCAGCAGTGTGCTTGCATAACTGGGAATTACAGGAATGTGTACAGCAGCAAGGCGGGAAATGTGCTGCTTTAACCGCTCCACCTTCGTGTTTGAACTCCAGCTGCCTTTTGCCTGATTACTGACCATACTAATGAACCTAAATGCCCTGCAACACTGTTTCTGTCATCTTTCCGTATACTCCAGAGATATATTGTGTATAACACAGTAAGAAGCCTATATAACCTAGTCTATAACCTGTTTGCTTCTGGCTTGGTATTTGGTTTCTGGACCAGGCACCAAGACCTGCGAAACAGTTTCTAGCAGTCCCATAGAGCAGTGGCTTGAACAATACTGAATTTTTTTGACAAAGATAGTAGTGATACTGTTGAAGTTGCTATGCCTCCTTACTTTGTTAGAGACCTGATTTTGCTTTCCTACTCAGACAAAAAAACCTTTGATTTTAAGCCCTCATAGAAATTCCATTTGAAAATTTTCAGCTGTCTCCATTTGGCAGCTAGGTTTAGGAAGGAACATTTTCATCTGTCTCCAGTCTTCTGGGGCTACTGGTTGTTTGGTGAAGAGCATTTGAGCTAATGGAGCTCAATTGAATTTCCCTTAGGAACAAGATTCTTTCCTGAGTAAGGACTGTGGGATCAGTTATTAGCTGTTCTGCTGAATAAACTGAATATCCATGGAGCTTTTTAGCTTCTCCTTTGTGAAATCCATGGCTTTTAAAAAGCCACCTGTGATGGTGCTGGTGATTTTTGTTGTGATACTGCTCCTAAATGCCCAGGCACACTTGAGACAGGTACTAATATTCACTACATGCTATCTACAAAATTGGTGTGGTGGAAGCACAGGGTCCTTGCCCCGAGCACTTCCCAGTGTCAGGGTTTTCAAGATGATTCGTTGGAGAGTTCTACTTGCTGGATTTTATTTCTAAAATCATCTTTTTTTCCAAGTGTTAATTCTTACAATGGAATATCAGTTATAAATGTGTATGTTTTTATGGCATTTTGTCACATTTAAGAGGACTTCCTAGCATCTCCTTTGGCAATTTTATTAAATGAAAGTATTAATTTCCTCCTTTGGAAGGGAAAAAGCTGTGCAGTTTGGTTCTAGCTATAGCAAACTAATGAAAAACTTATATAGAACTTAATGGAAAAATCCTGCAGATTTAAAAGGAAAATGCCATCTCCACCACACAACCCTCTGGGATGATTCAAAGCCAGATAAGAAGAGACTAGCATAATTTTGCACCTCTGTATTTCAGGAGCAATTTCTTAAAAACTGAATATTGTCTTCACTGTGAAAATTTTACTAGTGTCAAACCCCCATTATAATACTTTTGGATTTAATACTTCCCAGCTCAAGGCTGCAGGCAAGTGTGATGGGAGGTGGAGGGAGGTGGGGAATCTGTTGCAATGATGTGTTCTTCTGTTGTATCACACAGCACAAAGCATTTCTGGGGTGGAAAATGTATTTCCTGACCTCTCTCCACTCTCACACGTTGGGTAGAAGAAAAGCCTTTTCAATGTTAAGGGAGGTAGATGCAGTGGATTCTCTGCTATTAGAACTGTTTAGGTCAAGACTTCTTCTACTCAAGCCATACCTGTATGTTGTAGGTGAAACTGGATAAGATGGTCACAGTGGTCCTTTTTTGGCCTTAATGGTATAGGAAAATCCTGCAAATCACTTGCATAGAACACTGTCAGCAGGTATGCTTTAATTTCTTAGGGTGTTGTATAAATTGTATAAAATCATATGCTGACTTACAAATGATATAAGTATTAGGCCCGTTTTCTACTGTGCTGATACAGTGGAGGAATTAATTTAAAAAAAAAATTCTGGTAAGTAAGCTGAAAGAGGACTAGAAAGTGCCTGCTCTTTCAGACAGTGCAGGAAAGTCACTAATTGCTCTAAACTAACTTCACTGAAGTGCAGAGCAAGGGAACAGATAACACAAAAATGTATTAGTTGCTTTTGTAGCAATATAAAAGACTGCAGCAGAGGATTAGTTTTTTTCTGTTCAGTAAAGGAGGGGACTGTGTTTCTCACACACTCCACATCTCTTCCTATAGTTCAAGAATCTCAAGATATAACAGTTTGGCAGTGTCAGCACTGTAGTTTGACAACACATGGAGTGGCACAGCACTGCCCCCCAGAATAGTGTCCTGATGCCCTTTCAAGACTGCTGCTCGTGAGTACAGTGTACGCTGAGAACATTTTTATGGGAACATTCAGGCAAACAAACATAGATGGCTGCAACTGCCCTCCCCTCTGCCCTTCTCTGGTGTGGGTAATCGGCACTAGTATTAAATCACATAATTATTGGGGGTAATACTGTATTATCAGGTCAGGCAAGTTCTCTTCATGAAGGTTCACCTGGTAAGTACTGCATGGTGATAGATGAGTTTTGTGTTACTTCACATTCTTGGGACTGGTGCCAATCAAATCACCTCCTGACTTGTGTACCAGGTAATCAGTCACACCCAGTATATCTAACTAAAGCTGTGCTTGCCCGGGCCAGTCTTCTATGAAAACAGCTGGGAAGCATGCCATATCAACTGTGTTCATGCGAAACAGCAGATAAAAGCGGCTAGAAAAGCTCAGCCATGCCTTGAGTATGCGATGGTACTTCTGGCACTTGCAGGGAAAAAAGATGGAGGGCCAGGAGGAGGCTGGGAGACAGAGTGGGTGAGCCTGTAGAGCAGTCGCGGTCACAGCACAGCGGTTGGCTTTCAGCTGGGGCAGGATAGGAATGTGCGACAGTTCCCACAGCATCTCCCAGCTTTGGAAACCTCTTCCTTTCCAGCATCGCATGCGCCACGCCGGCTCCGATGGCACAGTCGGATGTTTGCTTGAGAAACAGCTGTGGTGGTTTAACAAGTTATTGCTTGATCAGCTATTTGCTCCCGCTTCCCTTTGCCGAGGTGCAGTAACCGAATCCGTGGGCTCTTCCAAACTGTTGCAGTGTGGAAAGAAATAGGCTTAGGTTAAACTGTTTGCAGGTACGGACAGCTGCCACATCTGAGTCGTGGGGGCAGAGATAAAGAGTTAAGGGGCAGCAACTTTTTAAGCAGAGACAGCTGTCTCCCAAGCGAATGTCTGACTGTGCCATAAAAGACACTCAACACCATTAAACATTGGGCTGTCAGCAATAATTACAGAATGTGTTCACACTGTTTAAAAAAGCAAAAACTACAGAGAGGAGGAGCAGTGACATGAAAATTCAAATGTGAAGAAATTAAATAACTACACTTGGAAAAATAAAGTGTTGCTTATGTGACTAAGGAGTGTTGTTCCAAAAACCCCTCAATTTAGGAGCAAATTTTGCCAGTGAATCTTTCATGTAGGAAGTGGGAGTGATGAAGAGATACAGTTCTTAGCCCCTTTTGCAGTTTGCCCTTTTCTTTTTCTCTCTGAGTCTCGAAAGATCCACAGGCAATCTCCACTGCAGTTTTGTAATGCTAACAGTTTAATGGACATAAAGTAACATATCAGGCATATCTATAACCTCACCTGTCTACTTCAGTTCACATATGAGAAATTGCAAGATACATCTAAACAGTGGAAGCTAGAGTCTGAAGTCCATCGATGTATCTTGCAGTCAGTGAGGGAACACCTTCACACTTTAGAGTCACACTTTAGATGTGTTTTTTTACGTATGGTCATCACAAACAATGTCTTCAAGGGCTCCTAGTCAAAAATAAATGTGTTCTCAACTAGTTTATGCTAGATGTTTGCTTTCATTGCAAAGTTAGTTCTGAGTTTCTTCATCCTTGTCATTTTGCCCTGACTGTAATTCTGCATCAATGGGAAGGTGTGGTTGTAAAACCGTAGGCACTTGCAGTGGACAGTAAAACAGTAGGACTTGCAGGAGGGAGTGTAGTGCTGAAAATGTATACTGTTTAAGTGATTAGATTTAAAACTGCTTTTGTCTCTCCAAGGAGGACATCCTTCTGATGCTCTACAGCATTCTAGTTCAGATAATAATAAAAAAATCCCCCTCATTCCCAAAGGTCTTTAAAGTATTATGGAAGAGCTATTCAGATCCCTTGTTTTGCTGGCTGAAATAGAAGCATTTAGAAATGCTTTTTGAGCCTTGAATTCTTACGTTTCTGTCAACCTTTTGTGGAGCTTTTTGGAATTGCCTGTGAGTGTGCTTCTTGCCCAGCACCCTGGTTTTGGCACCTTTGTCATTGGCTGACGTTCCAGTTGATTTTTAACATGTTCGCATGCACTTCAAGCTGACAACAGATATTCACTTTGGCTGCACTGTGCCAGCAGCAGGTACCCACTCTCTCTGTACCAAACACACCTGGAGTAGAGCAGCCATGCTTTGGCAGAACTGAGAATGCAAGCTGTTACAAATGCTTCTGGCATTAAACCCTACGTGGGTACCCGCCTGTGCCTGCCAGTGCCCTGCAGCCTCCCATCATCTCTTGCAAATAGTGTTCAGACTCTCTGAAGGCTCTCTCAGAAGGACTCTTGGCTTCCCCTATGCACAGCAGCAAGGATTTGGGAACAAATTCTTGTTTGGAGCAGGATGTCTTGACTGGGAAATATGATGGAAGGCTTTGCGCAAATAGTCTAGAATGTGGTAAATCAGTTCATCCATTTACAAAATCAATATATCACACAGGGAGGGAGCTGAACAAAACTTGGCAGCTCTGACTATATTCCCTTTGCACCTGAGGAACTGCTGAGTGAAAAAGTAAGACAACCTTCACTCTACCCTTTATCAGGATACAGTAGCCATGGACCTCACCAGAATATGCAGTGCAAGCCTTGCTCAGTAAGTTAGAGACTTGAGAATTTTTGTGCATAGGATGTCCAGCTTCAGCAGTATTTTTCTTTATGGTATTGGATCATCATGTAGGAGTAGGTTGATCTTCTTGAGCCCCTGTGAGGCCCCATGAGTGCGGGGTTATGTAAGGTCAGTCCTCCTTGGCAGTAACAGTGAGAACAGAAAGGTATGAGAGGTAAATCTCTTATTAATTCTCAAGTATTTAATCTGCTTTTTTTTATGTTAACTGTAGGATTAAAAGAATACATCACAGGAAAATCCGTGTTTCACAAATACCATCATCATTTTCTTGTGCAGAATGGCTGGTTGAATGTGGAGCTGGAAAAACACAACACCTCTTTAGTGCTTGGTAGGCTCCTCTGCTAGGCGCTGACGTTAAAGGATATGGCTTTCCTGCTGACTTCAGCGAGAGGTAGGGCTGTTGGAACAGTTTTCCCTGGCTATGCTTTAGTCATATGCATTTCCACGTGCAGCAGGGTTAAGAGATTCATCGCCCTTCCTGACTGCTTCACCCTGGTGTTTGAAAGCAGTGGTGGGGAGCAGCGAGGGGAAAAGGAAGACATTAATACACAACGACGAGCTGAAACCAAAAGCTCAGTGCTGCATGTTCCCACCTCTTGGCAACTGTGAGTCACATGCGTTAAACACATTTGTGCGCTGGTTGTGCGAGTTGTCCCTAGAATGCTTCTAACTTTTTATAGCTGCTCCAACTTGCTGCAGTGTCACCTGCTGGTGAGATCAAAGCACTTAATAGCACGCTCCCCCGCTCCATGCTCGACAAAGTCACCGGAGCCCTTGAAAACTCCTACAGATGTTTCCTCTCCGAAGACAAAAGGATATTTTTCTCCCCTCCCTTCCTCCTTCACACCAAAGAACAAACCCTGTGCCTGGCTGAGTTTGTACCACCTCAGATTAATTGGCAGTAATGCAAATGTTCGTGGCTGTGTGTGGGATGTTGCTGAGAGCATAATGGTTGTCGTATTTGCTTGCATGTGGTTATTCCACTTCAGCTGTGTAATTCATTGCTTTATAAAGTGCTTTACAATGCGCTACAGCACAGGAAGCTAATCATATGCTGTGGCAGACAATACAGTAGAGATTCAGAGTTACTGCAGGTCTCCTAAGGCCTGTGCCCTGAAGTCGCCAGTCCTTTTTCATCAAAAGTCCCCCTCAAGTAAGTGTCTATTTTGCCACCTGGAACAAACTCTTAGAACTGCCAGAATGTCTGGAGCTTTTCTGCTGGTTCCTTGTGGGATTCCCTTTCATTCCTTTTTGGTCTAATTCCTCTTTCCTTCACTCCCACCCCGAGTTTCTCTCCCTCTTTTTAGGCATCTTATTGGCAGTGTACTCCAGGCATAGCAGTATGAAGGATGTACAAGAGTTTCCATTCTAAGGGGGTTATTTTGAGTTACTTATGTTTTTGGCTGCAATTTTAAGCCTTTGATATCAAGCCCAGAAGCAATTTTTTAATTGGAAAGTGTAAGCTGAGATAGGTACAAGAACCAAGATCTCTTAAAAAACATCACTTCCAGCTGTGTCATTTTACCAGTTCTCATAGATGTCAGGATGAATTGGTGTTTGATTCTGCATTATCTTTTGGCTCTTCTCGTACCCTTGAGTGTTAGTGGCTGCTGGTCACAGGGTGTTTTCTTGTGAATGCAGACTCTACTCTCTAGGTACCAAGCTATGCTCCAATTTCCAGCTTAGCAAATCTCTTGTCTTTGACTAATAAGGCACTGGTGAAGAACGGTGAGCTCCTCTGCTAGACAGTGACAATAGAAAAGCCAGCATGGAAGAAAGCAGTGAATTTGCCCAGCTGGTAGCACAAGTGTTTGCCTTGGTCTGGTTTGCTGGCCTAGCAGAAACTGAACCTTGTAGAAGTTCAAAGTTTAATTTATTTTCTAAAAAATGCACAAAATTCTATTAGAAACCCTACATGACAAGACTATCAAATTGCAAACACTGAAAGGCTAAGGAAATGACAAAATTGAGCTTGCCTACCCAGCCTTAATTCTGTTTCCTCGCTTGTATAGTTACAATAAAGTTTAATTAGATTGTCGCATATTATTTTGGGGAGCTGCTGGAGCTGTTCTCCCGCCTCATTCATTTTGCATGCAAATGCAGTGTGAGGCAGTTTTTCTTGAAACACTGAGGGCCAGAGTTCCTCGCTTACTGCAGGGGCTGTATGATGTGTCATAAATAAGATTGGTGTTCATAGAAAGCAAGAGCTGTGAAGGAAGAATGATAATGAAGAGTTTGGATAGTGATAGAATAACCAGTTACTCCTTCACCCTGCCAGCCACTGACTGCTGTTCCAGTCCCTCCAGTCCACGACTGAGGACACCAAACTGGTATTCCCATACTGGCTGCCTCCCCAGCAAACTTATGTATTTCCATGCTCCGCTTTCCTGAGAGCCATTCAGGAGAAGATGTCAGGATGCTAAGTGTCCTAATTCAGAGACCAATCCCGAGGGACACACTGATCCTCTTAAATATCCCATGGTAAGTTACTGCTGTGGGAATAACAACTGTTCCACATCTCACTGGATCTCTTGCCTTAGAATTATAATCTTGATGTGTGGTTCTTCACAGAGAAGTTTCCTCGTAGATAAACACTATAAGGACACATTCTCTTTTCATTCTCAGGCAGTGGTAAACATGAAATTCAGTTTCATGCAATAAGTTAATTCATACTCAGGTAGTCATTACAAGTAAAAGGGTTATGGCCATTTATTTGAGGGGTCAGCTACCAGTCTTCCCTGTTTGGAGTGAAGGGTGGCAATTGCTCCTCTGATAAAGATTGTGTATTTCCCCCAAAATGTTTTTTCTGTTTATTTCTGCATGGTTTTAAGTGCTGGAGTGAGTCTTCCTTTCAGCTACAAATTTGAAAGCTGCTCTTTGAAATTGGAGTGAATGAGAGTAGAACTTAAGCGTAATAACAGAAGGCAGCCTCTGCTCCTGTAATTTCACTTGCCTCTTTCCCAGGTTCTTCTGCAACTGTAGCAAAATATTGAATAGCTTTAGTATTTCATCTTTAGAAAGCTAGAAAATATAGTCAAGGACACTGAGCCACATCGAAATGGGAAAGGGCGCCCAGAGCACTGAGAAATGCTCCAATTCTTTTAGGTTCAACCAGCCCTTTTCTGTTTGTTGCTTCAACTTGTGTAAATTACTGGAGTTCAAGTAGATTTAATATTATCATCCAAGATAAGAAGGGTCAGTCCTCCTTTCTTCTATATTCCCTCTACTGGAAAAGTGTAATTTCAGTAAAATGTCAGCATTTGTGATTTAAATGCATTTCAGAATGAAGATTTGCAAATTGTTATTTCTGCTGTCCCTCCCCAAAAAGTGTCTCTTATTTTCTCTCTCAAATAGTAAGATCTGAGGAGTAAAGCAAGATGATTACAGCTGATACATAATAAGGCTTAAAATCTGTTTCCTTTTTTAAAGCTCTTAAGGTTCTTGAGAGTCTTTGGACTCACATTAATGATGGCGACCTGTGAATGTCCAGCAGCATCCCTCCATGAGATCCCCTTTTTAAGATGAGATCACTAGATGAAGTAGCAAAATTATTTACTTGTTCATATTTATTATTTGAAGAGGTCACCGTTTGCACTGAAAGGATGTGTACACCCCATTGTGCCACATGCTGAGCACCATGAGGTCCTTTGATCCCTCCTTATTTCAATAATAAATAAGAACAATTAGGAACTTGTAAAGCTAGGTGTGATGTCAATGTAAGAGCCAATCTTAACACATGACCTTGATTTGCTTCCAGAAGACCAAAACTTGGGCTGGTCTGGAACATGATGGATTGTCATACCAACATTTTCTGGTAGCACCATCAGTTCCTGCAGAACACAGGCTTTCATTAGGGAACTACCCCATGCAGCCTTCACAAAGATATTGCAATCTTCACAAAGCAGATTCAGTACCACTCCACTGATCGTCGATTTTTGTTTTGAAAACCAAATTCTATACTATTCTACCCATTTTTCAGGCCTTATGTCTTCAGGATCATCAGCCACTTGACTTCCTTTAGCTCTATGCATCAGTTTTTAGAATATGTAGGGTGTTCTGGACATCCATGCATCCATCCACAGCTTTTTGATGGCATCCTTCAGCTGCTTGCACATGGTTTTTTTGTGCAGGCTTTGTCCTGCTGTGCATTCCTCTTGGTCCTGGCATCACGGAGGACTGCAGGATCCATTTTTTGACCACCTTTCCTCATTCTTGCTTTCTTATAGGTTAGTCTTGGACTGACAGGTCCTCCAGGGCTCTACAGTTACACTCACTCTGGAATAGAGCAGAAGTTCATCTTCCAGTACCTAAAGGGGCTACAAGAGAGATGGCGAGATTCTTTTCACAAGGGCATCTGACAAGGGGGAATGGCTTTAAACTGAAAGAGGGTAGGTTTAGATTTGATATTAGGAACAAATTCTTTACTGTGGAGGTGGTGAGGCACTGGAACAGGTTGCCCAGAGAAGGTGAGGATGCACTGTCCCTTGAAGTGCCCAAGGCTAAGTCGGATGGGGCTTTGAGCAACCTGATCTAGTGGGTGGCATGACTTTTTTATTGTGTCACTATAGCTCACTCCTTTGTGATGTGATGCATAACTTGCCATTTGTCCCCTCATGCTGAGCCTTGCAGGGAGCTACTGGTGGGTGAAAGGGTCTTCAAGAACTTTAAGGCATGAGACAAAATGAGATGGTAAACAGAGTGACTGGGGCTAATCTTGCAGATGATCATACTGGGTGTTCTACCAGTTATGGTCTAACACTATGGCTTTCTCACCCATTAGATGACTTGATAAGCAAGATGATTTGTGGAATGTTATGCATAAGGAGAGAAGAGAGCGGAGGTGCCAGTCCAAGCCAAAGTCACTCTGCATCATTTTCACTCTTCTAGAAAGGTTGTGGTGGAAAGGAAAATTTCACATTTCTTCCTCTCACTCACCTCCTTAAAACAACACATCAGGGACTTATTAAAAAAAAGAATATTAAAAAATGCATTAGCTCCCCCACTGCTTTTTGTTTTCTCAAGCCTTCTGTATTTCAATTTCACTTGAACACTTCAGCTGCTCTGCTCAGTGAGCACTTCCAGTTTGGAGCCCCTCTCTCCTCCCACAGTAGGCCCATCGCTGTCATGCTTGCGTTTGCAGGTCTGTGGAGGAAGCCATGACCTTAAAAAACAAACAAAGCAGATATTTTCTTCTGGTAGGCCTCATACTGTAAGAAAACTCCAGAGCATGCAAAGAAATGAATATAACTGTGTGTGTGCATTTGTCCCTCTGCGATCAGTCACAGCTTGTTGAGGGAAGGCTGTGCGTGAGGGAGAGCTGGCTTCGCTCAGTGCCACAGCTGGGCTGGCCAACTCGTGCCTGCAGGGGCAGCAGGAGGGAAAGAATTAAAATCAATTGCAGGCAACATCCCATACTTCCTTTTTAACCCGCTGCAGCTGGGGAAGCTGGGGAAGGGAGCCAGTGAGCGGAATGAGGAGAAGCACACAGACAACTGCAGGGTGCAGGAAGGAACAGTGTTTGGGAAGGAGAGGCTTTAGTTAAGGGCTGAGGAAAACAGCAAAGAGTTATAGGTTTATTCCTGAGTGGAGTTGGAGACTGAGAACACTGCTGACATGATCAGTGAAGAAGAGCAGTCTTCTGTCTCTTCCTGAGAGCTGTTTGGAGAAAGTGGAGGGGATGCAGAGAGGCAAAGCATGTTGGGGAGGAGGCACTGGTATAGGAGAGGGGCTGAGAAAGATATGATGCTTTGAGACAGCCAAAGATGAGCTGTTTTGCCAGCTGGCTGCTCTAGTACAGTGAGACAGAGGGAAGCATGGTCAACAGTTGATGTACATGGTTCATTTAAAAACTGGGATGTGCTCTCCATTTTGTTTATCAGTACAAGTGGTCCAAAGCACTGCTTTCTTAAGACTGCACTCACTCAAGCTGTAAGAAAAGGAAGAATAAAACCAGTGATATGAATACTTTGAATTCCAGTGCATCTATCCAATGGCTAAAAAAAACTACTGAAAATTAGACTGATTAATTTACAAAGAGTGTGAAGTATATGGTTGCAGAATGGCAGTTCACCTTTTTCCCCTTTCCTTCATATTTTCCCCTTGAAATCTTGTATGTGACCATTATGGATATCTGTTAATTAAATGGTAACCCTTTGCTTATAATTGGCTAGGGAATATGGCCATTACAGTTGAGGAGCCATTAAGTGTGTACTGTTTTTGTGGAAGCAAATGCAAAATGCTGCTGTGACTGCAAGTTAACCAATATCACCAAACACTTTGGAAGTTTCCATATTGGACATCAGTGTCCTCCAGGGCCAGGTAATTTTTCCACTGAACTATGTATTCAATGCTGGGTAGAAACTGGAAGTTTGCACAGCTTGTGTAGTGGTCAAAAAAACCCCTACCCCCAAAATACAATCTGAGTTTAATTCACTCATTAGATGATGTGTGTGAGCACAGACACTTAAAGTCCTTTAGGTTAGGTGTTACACATATCTGACCTGAGAAGTTAGCCAAAGTTCAGGGTACTGCTGCTTTTTTGTTAGAAGAGATCAGGTGGTCTGGATGAAATCTTGTATTATGACAAAGAATGCAGGAGGAACTGCTCCCTTGAACCTGCGGGGGATCTGGTAGAAGATAATCTCTTTACACACAGGGTCAGGTCTCTCTGACCCAGCTCCTGCTCTTCCAGATGCTTATTCTTCCCCATTTTGTCAGAACAGTGACAAGGTCTTTTTTTTGTCTTTCTCCGCAGCTTTTCTAGTCTTGCTGTTTCTGTCACGCACAAACTCTCACAACATAATTGCCTGCTAAACCTCTCTGTCCACATGTGTCTTTGTTTTGAGAGATGGCACGTAGTTAAGTTTGGGGTGGAGACCGTTATTGTTTCAAACATCTGGCTTCATAAAGAACCTTAATGGCTTCTCTGAATTTATTCTGAATGAAAGGATGAAGTGTTACGCCCACCATCATACACTAGGTTTTACCCAGCTTCTAGCAGTAAAATGACTGGAAGCCACATAACCTGTCAGGCTGCTTATTAAAGAAGATGACAGGAGAGAACTATTAAGCGTCTCTGCTTGGAGAGGGACATGTGTTGACTGACCTATACAGCAACGTGTTGCAGTGTTGGAAAGGCAAAGTTCAGGAAATTTCTCATCTTACAGAAAGGGGTAGACTCTCTGCTTAGGTGGAAGAGCAGAGAGACATTTCCATCAAGGCAATGGCAAGGATTGCCCTGAAAAGGATGTGTTGCTGTGACCTTGACTGCACTCCTCCCTGGCATCAGGCTGTAGGTGCAGGGCTCATAGAAAGCGGTCAGCACTATTCCTACAGTTTCGCAGAGGTTTCAGGTAGGATCATAACTCATGGCAGCTTGACCTCTCCTTGTGCATCATGGGGTCACGTGTAAATCAAATCCTTTACCCTGACAGATGATGACTTTGTGTGATATGAATCAATATATGTCCTGGAAGAGCAACTTTGAAATACATATTTCTTTAACGTGTGTGCATATGGGGAAGTATATCACGTACATGCTAATTTACACACATTGGAGATACAACTGAATACTTAGTTCATCCCCCGACACCAGAGGAGAGTCCTAGATAGAAAGCATGTGAGATATTAAACAGATATAACACTTAACTTTAGCTGTGATGCATGTGAGAATGGCACTATTACTATCTTGGTGGTAGTATAAGATGTTTGGTGATGCTTCCAAAGGTTTGTGATACAGTGCTAACAGGATGTGAGCATCAAGAACCTTGTACTTCAGCCATGGGAGCCCTTTTACTGGATGAAAGTTGAAGAATAGGAAACATAGGAAAGCTGCTGTGAGGAACAGCTGACTAAATTGTGATAAAAGGTGGTTGGTTCTTGGGCTGCCATAGCTCTGCTTCTTATTTCCTTGCTGTAAGGCAGTGACATGCTCCCCTGCAGAGCCTTAATTTCTGGTTGTTTGTATGGAAGGTCTTTGTGGTTTCTCACAAGTTGTTCCTTCCAAACTGAGACTGATCCAGTGAAAGAGAGCTGCTGAGCTGCATGCTATAGAAATGTATTATACATAACATTGTACAGTGGAGTTCCTGATGGGAAACAAACAGAAGATGCGTCGATCCCTTAATAGGAAAAATGGGTAACAATATAGTTTTATAGGCTCTATCGTCCCTGGGTCTTATAGAATATTGTAGAGAGAGGCATAAAATTAGATAATACGATGCAAGGGTTATGGCCATTTCACAAACAAAAGGTGCACTGAAGACTTAAGTCACTGTTTTCAAAAGCCTTTCTCTGTGCTCAATTTAGTATGTTCTTGCGTCTCAGTGTTTTGCTATTTGGAGAGGACTGGATAAAGAGTATTTGTGAAAGTAGAATATTGTCCAGAATATATACCAAGCACATCAGCAACATGGGACAATATGGGATTTGCCACTGGCGTTGTGTGCCCCACCCTCTTGTTCTCTAAAAGCTAAAATTTGCTACAGCTACTGTTGAAGGCATGGGAGACTTGAATTGACCAGTGTTGAAAAATCAGGCTGAAGCCACAATAAATTTAGTCCCCAGATGTGGCAATTGCTTTTGAGGAAAGAAAAAAAAAGTAGCAGAAATGATGCCTTTTTGACTTCAAAGTGAAGGAGAAGTACACTACAGTCAAAGAGAACACAGCAGTTTTAGCTTCTTCTCACTGCTGCCCTAAACGTAAATGTAAATTGTACCACCATCAAGACAGACACCACTTTTGATTTTACCAAATCACTTGATATAAACACTGATCCACCCATGGCTGAACATATAATACTGTCCCTCAAACATTTTCCTGTGATGTGCAGTTACTTGCTGTGTTGTAATTCAGAGGTGTGCCATTCATTTTCGAATGCTTGAGTGTTCATGTGTGTTCTGTGTTAAGCTCTCTGTGCATCAGGTTTACGAGTCTAGTGTTCTTCTCAAAAGAATCACCTCATCAGGTGGAGCAAATTGAAAAAGCACCCTCAGCTTTGGAATAATTGCTATGAACATTAGTTTTCCTATTAAATTAATCTTCTATTGTGCTTTATTTTGTCTATAGTACAAAAGATACAAATTCTGCAATTAAACTAGAATCATTCATTACAGATGACACTAATGATCGAACAGAGACTTTGGAAAATATCTTCTCTTCTTTACAGCAAGTGTTCGTAATTGTCAGAAGGTTATACTGGATATAAGAAGTCACATTAAAATAAAGAAAGTGCATGACTCCATAATCTGGATGATGGGAAAATGTTGCTGGCAGGAACAAAGGCTGTTTTAGAGTCTCAATGTCTAATGAGTGGTGAAAAAGAATAGAAGCTAAAAAGGAAGCTTGGAAGCCTATGACAATGCTGTAGGTTTGGCTGAGATATTAGGCCAGGAGTTATAGGGACATTTAATCTTATGCCTGGGTCCCAAAAAAGCTGAGGAATATTTATTGTTGGTGCTCTTATATCTAGATGTCACCTTAGTATTTCTTTCTGGTTCCATTCCTGGCAATTAATGTGTAAGAGAGGGACCACATTAATTTTTCAATCCAGAAGTATGTGGTACCTTTGCTCTAATACACATAACTTCCGTGCAGCTAGAAAGACATGAGTGAGAAAGAGACCACCTTAGGGAAGGGAGAGAGAGTAGTTTTGTGGGCAAGCTTTAAAATGCCTTTTGCACTAAAGCTAAGAATCATCATTTAGACCACTTTCACATTTAGAAATAAAACATAGAGTTTCTTCACAAATTAAAGATATCATTTCTCTCTCTGTGTCCTGCTGTGAACTCTCAGAAATTACCCACTGTAGATCCCAGTAAAAGGAAGGAAAAGTAACGTGTATGTTTTGCTTGAAGTTTGATGGGCCCACAGTACCAAAAAAAAAAAAAGAAAAAGAAAAAAAAAAAAGAAAAGGCAGGAAGGAATTACATCAGCAAAAATGCTGTTATTGGTAACATTTTCACAAGTGCCCAGCTGGGATGCTAGAAGCCCAGTAACAGCTCCCCTCCTTTTGAAGGTGTAATGTTTTGCATCAGTCTATCCTCAAGGTATTCCACTGACAGGAGCTGCAGCTGCATAGTGCAAATGAAGGCCTGTCTAATTTATTTCTTACCTCCTAATAACAGCTGCAACCCCAAATTTACCCACAGTTGCTTAGAAAAAAATCCTAAGACACAGAGCTTTTTCATGCATCACTGCACAAATTCTTTCATTGGAAATGTCAGTGATTTGGAAGCAATTTTTGCCTTGGCCACCATTTTGGGGGATATGGGCAAGCTACTTTCCTTGCATTTATGCAGCCCCTGCTAAGGGATATTGCTGTTATTTGCCTCTCAAAGATGCATGAGGTGCAACTTGTGTATACCTGGGCAAGTATTTGGAGAGAAAAGGCTTCATATAAATGTCATTTAAAAATATATTATTATATTGACCTCCAGAACAACTGAAATATGATGAATTTGGTATAAACTAAAATAAAAAATTAGTAATTTTTATTAATTAATTAATAAAATCAAAAATAATTCACCACTAGGGTTTTCTGCTGGTTTCAGGCTTTAATGGAGAGAAAGCTCAGGCATCTTACTATGGACTTGAATTTTAAAGAGATTTCAAAAGAAAGTCTGGTGTTAGAAACTTCTGACCCCCTTTATACAATTTACCCTTGTGTACAACTAATTGCAGATTTTGGAATTCCTTTTCCTGACCCAGAATTTTACAATGGAGGATCTCAAAGTGCTACACAAAGTTCATGGCTCTTGTTCTGCAGATCAGGGAACATCTTGGCTTTAAAGGGTCACCTGGGGATTCAGGGAATGATGGCTGGGGAGAGAGCTCCTGCCTCCCAAATCCCAGAGGAGCTCTACCAGGAGACTATTTTGCCTCTCTGAATAGGAATTTGAAAAACTCCCGCATTAGCATTTGCCTGAGCCCTGCTTCTTGCTCGTTTTCTATTTTCTTACAAGTGTTAATTTTGCTAACATTGTTCAATGATATCTTAAAAATATCTTCAGCACTGGAGGCATTTTTCCCTTCACTGTTTTGTTGTCTTTTTCAAGCAGTTGCAATGAATCCTTCTCTTCCTGAGATAGCAGCCTTACTGAGGTCTAATAGTTCAATTCCTAAATATTACATCCCTTTTAAAAAACACACCAAAAAGAATATGAAATGCCACATATAAAACAATATTTTGGAATATAAAGAAGCTTGCTTGGATTAGTATTCCATAGTAACATGATTATTTCTCTCAAAACCAGTGCTATGGTTTTATGTTGTTTCCTGTTTGAAATATCCTGCTTTGCATTTTTTTTAAAATTTATGAAATAATTGGCTTTGCACAGCAATCTATTCAGAAAAAATATTGAGAGACCCCTGTGCATTTTTGCCTGATCTGCTACATTTCCTCTCTCCAAAAGAAAAAGACCTTGGATGTTTCAGATACGGCACTCTGCATCCTTCAAAAGACAAACTTAAAAATTAGCTCTGATGTGATATAACTAAAATGCTGATGGTTCAATTTTTAGCTACTCAGGGTTGATGATAGCTGAAATAAACCAATTAAACAGCTGGATCTTCTTTCAGGAACACATTTAAGCACATGCTTAAATTTGGGCATACATGTAAGGTCTGAGATTTTTAGTATTTCCCTGAATTAGATCTTTGTTTTCCTGGAGTAATATATACAAGAGATTTCCCTCAGCCATATGGGTATTTCACTGTCAGGGCGAAGGGAATGTGGGTCTAAAGTTTATTGGGAGGGCCTCTCACTTCCCGTTTCTTGAGGCTTTTCCTTAAGCACGACTTTGCTTCAGAAGGTTGAATCTTCTTCACTCTGGCTTTCTCTTGTTTGGTTTGGAAGATGTAGCTATGTATTTCCTTAAGTCCTGATTAATGTGGAGAAACATTCTTTTCATGCTCGTAAAAAACAGACGCATCCCAGCCAGGCCCAGAACATATGTGACTGGTTCCATCCTCCCTACAACATATTGCTGTGTGAAATAAGGAACATGCGACAATCATCACTTTCCAGTCTCTGGACTGCGATGCCAGATAGAAGGCATTCATCCATTTTTTTTCCCTCATCCTTTTTTTAGTCCTTACTCTCTCATACTGATTGAATTTGAATAGCCATTTTATTGCCAATTCTGTTAACTATGATCCTGCCTTATTACACTATTAAATGAAGGTTAATGAAAGTAGGAGAATCAGGCCCTTTGCTTGCCAGTTGCTGGTGTGCACATTTGAAATGGCTCACCATTCCCTTTCTTCTCTTGGTGTTAATAAATAAGATGTGTAATTCTTTCATTTAATTATTTTTTGATCTTGAGGTTTGATGGTGTCAACATTCTAAGAAGCCAGAAGGAATTAGTCATTTTACAGTGCCAAAGCTCACTGCGCATAGGAGGGTGCTACTAGTGATGGGAAAATAAGAAAACCACAACAAACTAGGCAGCAAAATTTCTATGGCTCTTTTTTTAATGCCTTTTTTTGTTGTTGTTTCAATATAAGATGATATATTCACTGTAAGTGATCATATCTCTGGCTATACAGAAGAATGGACTCAGGTGTTCTTGCATGAAAAAAATCTCTCTGGGAAAATTCACACTTTTCCTGTTTGGTTTCACTCTTCCTGTGTCTCTTTGTTCAAACAGAACCACTATTTTAAAAGCTTTGGACATAAGCTGGACATGCATAAAAACCACACCTGACTTGCATCTGTAATTTATCTAATTAGATGATATCATTATTTGCACATGTAGTTGCCCAATTTACATATGCACATATAGGGGCTCTGGTTCTGTATCTCTACAAGAAACAGGACCCTTGCTATTGAATTTGGGGAGTATCAGATAAAATCCTGTATGTACAGGTTAGACATCCATATTCTCATGTCTTTTGTGTCCAGTGATCTTTAAAATACAAACTCCACTTGGACACACTGGGCAGCTGGATGCATTGTCCAGTACTTGTCCCTGAGTGAGCAGTCATTCTCTTACTCCAGCAGAAAGTGTCTTGACCTGGCTCAATGACAGTAAAGAAACAAAGACAGAAATCTTCACCTTTCGTCTCTCAGTTCAAACCAGGAGTAAGTGAATAAATTTAGGGAGGTACGTAGAATACATTGAAAGTTGAGAGAATTTAGGTTTGCATTATAGGAATAGGATGCGACTTTGAAGAGTCTGTTCTTTATTTCCCTCTCTTTCTTCCTGATTTATTTACTGACTCCCGGGCAAACTTGTTTGCCATGTGGTGCAAATTGAATTGAAACCGCTGAATTTCCCTGACTGCTTAGGGTACCTACTGTCACAAAATCTGTAGAATTTTCAGAATTAGCAGACACATAAAATGTTTATCTCACTTGTTAGCTTGGTAAAAGCCCACTGACTTTCTGAAATCACAGTAGCAAGCTGTAAATGGTGTGTGAAATGAAAAGGCTTTGCTCGCCCAGCAAAGACAGAGAAAACATTGAGGAAGCTGTGCCATTGGACTGGGCTTGGTGGAAAGGAGAAAAACAGCTGTGATACAAGAAGAATTAAGCCCAGAATATACTGGCAAAGACAGGAAATAAATCAAGTCTGGTGTAATTTTTTATCTTGCTATGAAGAGGTTTTTTTCTCCCCTTTTTTGTCTTGCTCTGTTTCTTTTTGTACAGAGACTGCAAAGCTGAGTGGTTCTGTTTTGTGTCTCTTGCATGAAGTTTTAAATTTGAAATGATCATTGATTTGTGCATTATGTTCCAGTATGTTCTACTGCATCAGGCGCTCTGTTTTGTTTCTGTCCACGTCTATGTGTTTTACTGGGAAACAGCTTTAGCAGGGAGTCTGTGATAGAAAACTGACTTGCAAAATGAGTGCTTGTTCAAGGGCAGGACCATCCGTCTTTGCTGCATTCACCCTTCTGATGTTCTGGGAAGGAAATGGAAGCACATGGGCGTTAGAAATTTGAATGACACACTTTCAGGTTAGACAGAGGCATAGATTTTAAAGAGTGTACCCTTGCAGAGGAACCAGGTGCTGAATCTGTTGTGGCTATCACCACTCTAATGGTCAAAGAAGGAGAAAGGCATAAGGTGAGAACCATTGTATCTCCTCACCAGTGGGTGCTAGTGGGTGCCAGCAGGGATCTCACATCTCCGACCCTCCCCAAGTTTACTGTTTCCATACCATCTGTCATCCCTACCCCCCATACTTGTTGGCTTAACCCCATTAAACACATCTGTCCCTGCACATGCTGGAATGAGTGGATATAGACCATTATGTGACCGCTCTATTTGAACATTGAATCAAGGGAATATGAATATATAACTTGAGTGGTAGCTGGGGATTGAGACCATGCAAGGGGATAGCATGGCTTCTGTATGGATCTAACTTCACTGTCCAGTTCCAAGTGTGAGGACAACAGGCATGTGGTTGTCTGCCCATGTAAATTTACTTCAAATACTGCTTTGCTAGGCAGAATTAGATTTAAAACCCATTATGCAAAGATGCTAAATAGCTATACCTGTCCCAGGATCCAAGCTTTGAATCAAAGCTTTTTGTTATAACAACTTGTATTTCCAAAATGCCAAGATGCTCTGTTGCGACAGTTCCTAACAGTACAGTTTACAATTTTTTTTTTTTTTGCTGTATTTTGGCTTGTTACTGTAAAATACTGTGACAGATGGAGCGTCATCTGTCAACAATTCCTATCTGACACAGAGTAGAAATTATTGCTGTGATGAAATTATTGATCCTGTATCTTTACATTCAGGAGCAAGGAGGATCTTATACTCGACTGAATAAAATCAAAAGCAGTCTAGTTTAGGATCCAAAAAGGATTTTACTCTAGGAAGACCCTTAGTGACTGGAGGTGTAAAAGATCTTAGTCTTGGCAGACACATCTACATAAAAGCTAATTTCTCATAGCTGTCCTATTGCTTTCTATGATATGTTAGCACTAGTATGGAACACTACTATGGATGTATTCATGAATCTTTTGTGTATGTTTTTCAGGCAGATAAGAACTAGGGAAGATTTAGGATTTTTTTTTTTCTGTATGTGTGTTTAGTGCATTGTCTTTGCTGGGAGCCAACAGACTTCTCCATGTAAGATCTGAGAGCAAGTGGAGAGCTTGACTAGCCAGGCTTGCAGTCAGGAGAATCAAGAGAGAAAAGCACAGTGAAGAATAATTAACAAAAAAGATTTGGTTTTCCAAGAGTTGGCTGGCACAGATATGGATGTGGCACTAATGTGGCCTAATGCGGCAGTAATTATAGTGTTAATGCCATCTTATTAGTTCTTAAACTCAGGATGCCTTCTCATTTTAATGACCAGTAGCTTTTATCACTGATTTGCTACATCCTTTGCTAATACTCTTGTTCTAAGTAGTTATGCTGGAGAAACAAGAAAGGGCTACACTGAAATGATAAGAAGGAAAGAAATGTGAGGATGTGGCTCTTGCCACTGATGGTTCTTGTACCTAAATGTACCTTCTTAGATTGACCCTTGTACTGGAGAGGAGAGCTTGTCTGAGCACAGGCAAATGCAGCCAGCATCAGATAGTAGGTAAAATGTCTTGTTGGTAGTATCCTGAAAGTGTTAGAAAGGTAAGTGGGAAGTCTGTTCTCCATGATTTTTTTCTCCATTAAAGGTACTCCGCTTAGTGCTTGTCAAAAGTGACTGTTCTTGTCCCTCCAGCAAATAGTGATGAGTTTGATGCTTCATGTGATTATCCCCAAAGAAAATATGCTATCTGAATGTCTTCAGCCTTGAGCTAAAGCACCTGTAAACCTTGATCTGAAAGTCTTGACATCATGGTTTTCTTAGGGCATTTCTTAATATGGCTTTTTGCTGGGTCAGAAATACAAAAAAATAATTCATTTTTTTCTGCTTCCTGCTTAAACCGGAATGACATAGGCATTTTACTTTTTCCTGAAAAACAGTCCAGGCACATTTGTGGACAGTGATTTGGATTGGTTCTTATTTTTTCTGCAAACCTGTCTGTCCATTCCCAACAGTGAAAGAGAATCACTGTTCATTAGGTGATTAAAAAAAGTTTAGACTGGCTTGGAACTGCACAGAAGTGGATTTTCCTGCCAGAGAGTCTATTAGTAAACACTTTTATGGGACTCTTCACTCTTCCAGAGTGAATAAGTCATGCATTCATAGTCTTGCAAAGCAGTCATCTGTGAATTGTATGTGAAGAAATATAGAAGAGGCATGTGTGGTGTGTGTTCCAATGGGACTATTCCCTAGCCACCACTTGCTTCGGAAATTGTATTAAAAAGTACGATTGTTGGTCATTAGGGTTAGCCTTGCAAAGCAGGCATGACAGCATTAGCAGGAAATGCTTCCTTGATTTCAATTATAATGCATAAATTATACTCTTCTTCTGTCTTATCCATGCAACATTCAACAACAGCATTTGCATCTCGGTCTGGGGAATAGAATTTTGCACATGGTGTAACTTCCATTGCCTTAAATACGGCCTCCCCAATTTTATCACTGAGCACTCACAATCTTCATTATTACAGTTCAGCCAGCAGAAATTAGTTGTATTTCCATCCCAGTAGGCCAAAGGATGCATGCAGCTTTGAGATTTGGCTTCCATTTAGCCCTGGGAAGCACTCTTAAAGCTTGACGATTGAATTACAAGAACTACTCATACTCCACTCCAACAGTATAGTAAAAAACAGAGCTGTCCTGGGGTATGAGAAGCAGGGGGAGGGAAAGATGGGACTAATCATTCCTTCTTATAAGACTGAAAAATCTATGGGAAAATCCAGTTCCTCTGATTTGCTTTCATCTGGCAAAACCAATGCATGGAAAAAGCAGTTGAGATAATTACATAGTGGAGGTCACTTTCTTATTTACAGTGGTTTATTCATGAAGCACAAGTATGTAGCTTGCTGATCTTGTTCTCCACACGTATGAAAATTTATCTGCCTTTATCTGAAACATTTGTAGTATTTGTAGTATTTCTCTAGCTGGTTTGGGTAGCAAGCACTGTGAAGCTTCCTGGAGCCTGGGTTTCAACCATGCAAATCTGCATACAAGGACTGTGATGGACTTGCATGACCCTCTTGTGCAGTTGAAAAGTCACTTCTCCTTATACCAAAACTAGTTACTCCTCCCTTTACTATCACCCTCCCTCCAGTTATGGTGCAAAACCAGCTGACCAGTATTAGTGAGCATGAACTGTTTAGCCTATCAACTTACTGTGTAAAATCAATATTTCCCTTATCTTTTGTATTAAAACAATTTTCTCTGTGTGTGTGTGTGTGTGTGTGTGTGTGTATGTGTGTGTTTGCATTAGAAGATTGTGCTGCCTTGCCTATGTTTAGCACATATCTGCTTGGTGAATATGTCTCAGTTGAAATCCCTGTTTGCATGAAAAGAGGAGTTTCTTGATATTGTCTGTATAGAAGGCTAAAATTATAGCTCCAGAAAAGGAATGTGAAGTGTTCAAGATGAAAAGAAAAATGGATCTATTCCTGAGAAAATACAAGACTATGAATTTTCTTCCAAAGAAGAAAGTCTATTGCCACTTACAAATCTGCTATTAACATCTTTTAACTACATCATTAGTTGGAATTCTTCCATATTTATGCCTTAATCACTTCTTTCCTTCTCCTCAGAGGAAACAGCAAATTTTCCCAAATACTTCCAGTTTTCAAAATTTGGTTCTGAACTTTTTAAAACCTTCACATGCATTATAGAAATGGCTAATCCGGAGAAAACTCTTGACTGCTTTTCTGTTTCCATGTATTTACAATTTCAACATTGGAGGAAATGCACATAGAACTAGTGAAATATTAACACTGAAAGCTTTGCACAGTGGAGCACTGAATTCAAATAACTTTAAGCTCTGGTCTGAATAAAAGTTGTTTTCAAGTATAAATACTTGCGAGTTCATATTATGAATTTACCTGCTTGTTAATTAGGATATTAGAGACAAATATTCCTTGTGATAGTGGTGAAATAGGAAGACAGAAAACTGAATTGTGCTATACCATGAAATAGGTGCTGCCCAATGACCAGGAAGTCAAAGATTGTTATGACTGAAACATTTTAGTGCTAAAATCACAAAAATTGGCTTTTCATTACTATTCCTCATTGGCAGGCAGCCCTGTTTGAATTGGTTTTGTCTCCAAATCTCTTTCTCAATGTCCTTTTGCTACAGGAAAGAGGGAAGTTTATGCTGTGTTCAAGGAGCATGTTAGCTACTGTATAATGTTCTAGACCTTGTGCAAATGAGGGGGAAAAAAAAAATCAATATTTTATGTTCGTAAAGCAGCTTCTGTTTGTCTCAGCTCACTGTGAAAACATGAACCCTGAATTAAGAAGCAGCACTATCATTATACTCAGACTACTGATGGGTAAACTAAGGCAGTAAATGCTGTGAAATCATGAACTCTGCTAGGAATAAAATCCAGGAACAAGAAAAACTATTCCACACTTAAAAGACCAGAAATGTTTCCCATTTCCCATTCCAGTGTATCAACTGAATATATAAAAAGGCAGCATTTTCCTTCCCTTAACAATTTCTGATGTGGTAGACAAATGAAGAACATGTGCGTCATTAAACAAATTCAGATTTTTTTTTAAAATAAAAATGTAGTTGAGTACTAACTCCTCATGTTAGGCTTTGAGGACAGAAGCATCTGGGTCTGGGAATCTGTTTTGTATCCCAAGTCCTCACAAGACCTTTCCCATGTGTACCAAACAACTGGAGGCTTCTTCTTATCACTGCTTTCTTGCAGCTGTTCCATCAAGCTCCTGCTTGATGGCTACAATTGGCATGACCTGCTGTTCTGCTCTTTTTGAACTTTTTCTCCTCAGGTATTAGGTTAGTTCAAACCTGTGAAAAAGGTGTGGTATCTTACCAAAAAAAAGGCTGTGGCAATCTTAAAAATTATACGGGCAGCTGAAATGTTGCTCTGTATCTGTCAGTAATGGGACTGTGCTGTTTATTCACTTTACCTAAAACAGCAGTACTTTTCTCCCATATTTCTTAACATTGCAGTGTTATTCTAAGTTTTATAATCTCTCCCACCATTGCAGTCATACAGAATTCATGTGCTTTTACCCACAATACAGGGAATGGAAGACCTGGAATGAAAATGTAATTAAATCGTATGCAAATAAAAAATGCTGTGGCTGACTTCATAAGAAGGAGACTGTCATATCAAATACCATATTATATTTGATTTCAATATTAAGTGATAGGATTAGCAGAGATGAAATTTACCTTAAAAAGGTGAGCCTGCCTACAGTTACTGGTGAAAGGATTTTAGTGCTTTTGCAGTTTTTGCACCCAGGAGCCTTTCTGTTCCTTGTCTTGGTACAAAGAGAGCTGTTTTGTGGCAGCTGAAGGTTTTGCTGCCCAGGTGATGCTGTGCTTCCACCCAGTCTGGTCCAGCAGGTGGCCAGATGTCTGTGTGTGTCTGAGGGGACAGATCAGCCTGCTGTTTTTCCTGTGGCAATGCCAGGGAAGGGCCAGCGGGTTTGCTGTTGCTGCTAAGTGGGCTGTAGGGATGGGCAGCCTGTGGAGACTGGGTGCCCCAATACCTGGTTGCTGCCCAGGAGCTCTGACTGCAGTCACTGGGCTGTGAATGCTAGTGGAATTTTAGGGCATCCTTCTCTTGCACTAACACTGGACCCTGTGGGTAAGGAACAGAGGAGACACGAATTGCCTTTTGGCTTCAGTGTGAAGTGCCATGGGAGCCCGGTATGAGAGGTGCTATAGAAATGTAGTTTTGATTTAATTTAGTTTGATTCACAGTCTGAAAAATGAAAATCTTTTTGCAAAGCTAAGACTCCTGTACATTTTTTTCCACCTTGCTTCTGCTTCTTGTAAAGCTACTTGCATTCTCTTTTGGATCACTGGGGATTTCCTTGGCACATTCACACTCCTGTTCTCAATAACTTCATACCCAGCCTCATGCTGACACTTTCTCCCTTTCTTTCTCTTTTTATTTATTAAAATTACCTGCTCCACAGGTATTAAACATAACCAAGCCAAGTAGAATAGAGGCCAGTCATAAAAACATAGATGACTAAATTTTTCCCTCTTATGATCTACGACAAGCACCTATTCCTTTAAAAAACTGCTACATCTTCAGAGCCTGGAGATCTGAAGACCCTAATAGCATCAGAGGTTTAAAAAATACATTGCATTTCCTTTAAAATCCCTGTACTTCCCAAATTTCTTTCCTTATTTTTGTACTGCAGTGTCATTCTGTTTGATGCTGGGATCCTATACTGGCAGGCACTCTGCAAACCCACAGGAGTTTCCCCAGAAGCCACACACTTAAGCAGGCAAAAATATTGACAAGAAAGCAGAAGTACAAGAGAGGTGAAGTGATTTGTTCAAGGCCACAGAGCAGCTCACTGGTAGGGCTCACTATGGAAGACAGGGTTTCTGGTGATGTTTCCACAACAGTTACCTGCCTCTAAATCTCTGAATTCATCCTTTAATCCTTTGGCATTCACAAAGATTTAAAAAATTTACTTTGCTGGACTTGAGGAAACCTGATGGTCCCTGAAGTGGAAAATATCAAAGAATACAACCAGCACTTGTAAAATTAAGTTGGGTTCTTTAATGTATTCCTAGAAGCTTGTACCTCTGCAAAGAAATACAGTAAACCAGGTTCCCTTGCCAGTGTTTCCTAATGCATGACAGACTTACAGTGAAGGACAGGAGAAAAATGGGAATGATTTTACTTCTTACCACAAAGATTTTCCTGTGCTTGATACGTAGTAGTAAATGGTGAAACTACACTCAAAACTCAGCCAGTTGGGAACAACTTTGTAGTTAAAACAAGGAAGATGTCTTGTACATGTAAACTGTGAAGCAGTGTTTTGGGGCAGAATCTGATGACTTCTTATGGTATAGTCATCAGAATAAAAAGCTCAATAATTAAAAATGGGGCACAGTTCTGGCACAGGCAGTTTTCCAAACGAGGCACTGCACTGCCCAATGCTGTAAATTAACATCTTCTCTGCCAGAGAACATGCCATAAACTAACAAGGCAGAAAGACACAGCACATGGTAGAATAGAGGACTGAGCTGGGTCATCCTTAGATGACACTGATACTGCTTTGAAAGAGTCGCTTCGGGAGGGATTCTTCTCATCTGACTTGTAACAGGCATCAAATCTATGGTGGTGATCTGAGGCTCCTCTGCAGTGGCAGGAGGACTCTGCGGAAAGAAAACCCCTTCAGAGGGTGATTCATCCTGTCTGCCTCAGGTATCCATCTAGGAAGGGATGAATCCCTCTCTGAAGGGATCACTCATTCTCCACTGAGTGCAAAGGAAGCCTGGATGTGGCTCTCCTCTAGCTGCCTGGACTTCTAGGAATTATAAGTGGGGGAGATCAGTCTCACACATTCATGTCCTCCTTCATGTTGCCATCAGAAATGGTAAAACCTGCCAGGGGCAGGCTAAATGCCTGTGCTTGTAAGCATTGCACACTCCAAGTTTTAGGAGTATGTCCTATGTCCCTCTCCCAAGTGTCATTGGAACACTGCTGGCTTCATTACTGTTGCATCCATAGCTTTCTTTACAGCCTCAAGGCAGGCTGCTGGGAGAGAAATATTTTTTTGTGTCAAAACATGATTTCTTGGAGAAGCATAAAGAGGACACAGCTGCAACAAAATGGAGAGCCAGGTACAAATGTCTGTTTATGTTTTTAAAAACAGCAGACGTGTATATATGTGTACATAGAACTGCTCAGACAAGTTAGGATGCATGGATTAATTGAAACCTATACTGTTCAGAGAGCCAATTGAGATATACTTGGTATGATGTTACATTTATATAGTGTTTGCTGTTTTTTTCCTGCTTTGGAAATTTCTATGTGATATTGGCCTTGTTTGGAATGAAGACAAGTTTTTTGGCACAGAATAATTTCCTGCAAAAGACAATTTGGACTCTCAAAGGCTTCAAACCCCATGTGGATAGTTTTATTCTGCTGCTCTATTCTTGGTGCACTATTTATCTTCCTTCTCTTTGCACTTTGCATGGCTGGGCCCCATCCTGTTGTGATGCATTTGTCAGGGCAGCCTTGGTTCTGACCAGGAACTGCAGATACCATATCATCAAAATTAATAAACAGGAACAGTGGAGGTTCCTGGAGAGACTATGATAAACATTTGACCAAACTTATTCTGTTTTAAATTGTGTCATCCTTCAAAAAACAGTGTCTTCACTATCTCATCCCTCATGCTTTTCTATCATGTCTCTGTCATGTGCTGAAGTTACTCATTCGCCTCTCAGTCCACTTTCCTACCCTTGTCACACTTGCAAGGTGGCTGACACCTTTTCTTGTCCTTCGCTGACTGATAGCTCCTAAACCAGGCCTGGCTTTCTGCACCTCTTCCTTCCTGGGGGGGAAACTGCCGAGTATTCTCAGAGTATGCATGGGGATACAGGCATCTTCTGCTTTGCAAGTGTCGAGTGGTGTCAGGTGGGTATAGTGACAGAGCTTCTTCAGAAAGAAAATACGCATTCTTCTTTTTATTTTATTCAAAAAGGAAGATACTTTTTTGTTTTTTAATACAGTTTATAAAAGCATGTTGTTTGTAAAAGCAATAGAGATCTGTTCCTTAACCTTTAATTTTCTCTTGCAGGTTTTCGGAAGTTCTCCTCCACCCCACCTTGGGCTAGCATTCTCTCCCTGCTTCCACATTTTCCCTCACCTGGTGAGGAGCTACATGTGACAGTATGTGAGCAATTTTCCTGATGACATCCAGGCTCCCATGCTGTACTCCAGACTTGGAATCCTGCAGTGATTTAGCATCTTTGTTTCAAAGCTTAGTTTGGGGAAGATTAAACTGTTCTTTGCATGAAGACAGCCAATCTCCAGAAAAGCCGCTTTTTTCCCCCCAGGGTCTCTCGTGTTTGTTACTCTTTAGCCCTTCCTGGTTGCTTCTTTTAACAAGCTGGTTGACTTTGTGAGATGAATTGAGGCAGGAGAATGTGTACTTACTGGATGCATGAGGCTTGTTCAAAACATATGCATAAAGTCCCATCTCCTTTCCTGAGGCTAATGGTTGATAAACCAGGAGACGCCTCTGTGGCCAAGTGTGTTCCAATAGGTTTATTATTTCAGATGTTCTCCTGCAACAAACCATTCTCTCTCGGAATCTTCCCTTGGAGCTTTCACCTTTGGAGTTCACTGTTTTTGTGGGTAGCTGCAATATTGGCTCCACCTGTTGGAAATCCTATATACAGGGAAGGGAATCTTCTTGTGCTGTAGCCACTTTCCCATACATTCACCCATTGTCTCCTCATCATCATCTCCCTTCACACCAACAGTCTGCCTCTGAAACCTTCTGACCTGAGAGAGGCCCCAAAGGAGGAGAGTTACAACAGGATAGCCACCCTGGGAAATTGTTAAGATGTTTTATCTGCCGTGGTTTTGAAGTCAAGACAGCAGAGCCTTTGCTGTGCTAGAGGAGTCTGTAAAAGTTAACATTAGCCACATTTATGGCGGTCTTCTTCCCCTGGGAAAACCCTGCATTTTCAAACTGCCTGAAACAAGTCTCTGGAGAATCCAGTGGTAGGTGAGAGAAGGTCTGATGTGAGGCAGAAAGAGGAGGGAGTATAAGTCATTCACCTCCGATTGAGATACCAAACAGACCTGAAACTGCAGCTGAGACCTTGGAGAAACCAGTTAAATATATTGTTCCTTCTCCTGAGGGGAAAAAAAAAGGTGAAAAAAAAATCAAGGGGAGCAAAACATTTCCTTTGCTTTGCATATTACAAAAGGCACCAAATGTAAAAAAGAAGAGGAGCAAGTAGGCTGATAAGAGATTTCATTTCATTCCCCTCAGGGTGCCAACGTACCAGTGGTAACCTCGTGGTCTGCTGATGTCATTCACACAAAGCAGTTACTTCTGAAGAGACAGGTTTCCTCAGATTTTACCATCTGAGGGAAAAATAGAGGAAAAAATGGTTTGAAAGGGAAAAAAATGTTAAGGTGTCTGTGTTTTACCAAAAGCCTTTGTAGGAGGTTATTAACTTCAAAAGAAAACTAAATTTATCGTAACTTCTCTCCTCCCTCCCTGTGTTTCTGAAAAGAGCACTTGCTGTGATTGTCTGAGCCATTAAGGGCTTCTGGAAGGGCAACCAAGTCCCATGCCCCCATGTCTATGTGCTTACTGATTTATAGACCTCTCTGTAGTTAGAAAGAAGAAGGTGAAATTTCCCTTTTAGTGGCAGATGGGCTCCAAAGGCTAAAATACAATTATTATGCAGACTCTCAACATGTACAAAATGGGAATAAAAAAATCTATCTCTAAGATCCATATGAGGGAAACTTTCTTCTCAGGCTCTCAAGGGAGCAGAGACTTCAACACCCCAAACTTTTTCTTCTTTTCGAACAACGATTCCTGGAAAGAAAGACAAGGTTTAAAAGCAGTTTCCAGAGGTGAGCCATGGATGCCACCTGTTCCTTTTGAATGTTAGCCTGAGATCCACACAAACAGGCTGTGTTATCCATGTATCTGAGAGGCATTTTGAAGAAAAACTTTTTAAAGTCTCTGTGCGATGGGACTGGCAAATAGATTTGTGTTTTCTCTTGCATCGCACTAAAACCTGTAATCTGAAGGAGACAGGAAGGTAGCTGAACTGCTCATGCCATTGCTGGTACATGAGAGTTAATCTGGCATGAAGCAGAAGGTGGAAGATTTTATAAAAAGCTCCTACCATGTGGTTGTGGTTTCTGGTGCCCAAATACGCATTTCATATCAGTGTGACATGTGCTGGCTTTATCTTCACAAAAACCTTCTCCTCCCGATACCCTGAGCAGGTTTACTTGCTGCTCCCATCTGTATGAACCTGATCCTTATGTTCCCTGGCAATGCCACAGTTTGGTAGATCTCTTCATGTCCCAACCCTTCTCTCCTTGCAGCAGGTAGGCTTGTATTCAGTGGCCACTGACCTTTTCAGGAGGTTCCCCAGTCAGTGCTAACCAGCTCTGATGGAAAGACAGTGCCAGGTCCCTGCTGGCAGGGAGGCAGGTTGTCCCGCACACACTAATCAGACAAACTCATGTGGATGTTGTCAGGAAGGTTGGGTTTGGTGCTGTAGAGCTCCACATTATGAGGTGAAACTTCATGCAGTTTCAGGGTAAACAAACCCTCAGTTGTGCCCAACCTGGCTAACATAGGGTGAGAAAATTCAGGAAGCCTGTCCTAGAGACACAGGCATTTCAGCTTGAACACACAGCTGCCAGCCAGCATTTTGAGCATGTGCCAGCTACTTGCGAAAGGACGTGCAAGGGCAGGAGACCAAAGTGGCTGGAGCTGGTGGGGAGCAGGTCCTGTGGCAGTGGGGGGCATGGCAGGGTGGCTGTGGTGGTACTTGCTGCCGCTGTAGTGGGCAGGGAAACTGTGGAGAAAGCATGGAAAGCAAATTTTGTGTGTTGGTTTGGGCTTGCTCCCGCTCCGACGTGTGCCCCAAGTAATTCCAGTGGTGTTACTAGATGGGTACTGGTGCAAGCGACAGCCCAGCTGAACTCTGTGTTTTCTGTGCCTCTGAAGTAAGCGGTGCTTAGGAAATGGGTAGTTAAAAAGCCCAAATATCCCTGAAGTAATGTTAGCCGCAAAATAAGTCACTTAATTAGCATACAGTAGATACTTATTGTTAAGTGAGAATGCCATCCCCTCCTGCAGGGATTTCAGTTAAACATGATGATTGATAAATTGTTATATTCACACGGTGTCACTCAGTGATATAATCACGGTTTTTGTAAATATTTAGTCAAGAGAGCAATCCAGCTGTTCTCAGCCAGGTTTTATCCAGTGTCAGCCAATGTTCAGTGCTGCTGATTTATTTCATGTGTTGCTTAAGCCTTGAGTAAGATCACATTTTTATGAGTCTCGAAATACCTATGGTAATAAATAGTGAGAGTGCTGGAGCTAATGACAACAGCAGAAATAATTATATGGAAAGATATTGCCCAGGGTCCAGAATATGGCCAAGTACTTAACTATTTGTAGTTTTTCAGGACAACTGCTTAGCACGTTTTGTCTAGATTTACAGCAAGGCAGCCCTCACCAGATGCCATTGGAAAGGGAAGCTGGGCAGGAACCATTTTTCAGAAGGATGCTAGCATCTTCTCCCAAAGCTTGACTTAGCTGTTGACAAAGGGCTGAGGTTTAAAGCAGTGTTGGGCAGTGAATGGAAATTCCATTTTCCAAAGAATTTCAAGATTTTAAAATGTACGTTGGGCTCAATTTACAATGAAAGTCCCAAAATCTAAAACTCCTCCTGCAAGAGGAAGGTTCTAGGGAGGATTCACTCTGAATCAACTGTGCGGGTTTTGTTATTCAATACAATACTAGAATGTAAAATTTAGAAATACATTAAAAATACGAAGTAATTTTCAGATGAAACACTGACACTGTTATCTCTGAAGGTGTCCAAACCTGACATATTCACAGTGTTTTTTTCCCTAACGCACATTTCTGCAGAACTGAGAATTTTGTGAGGCAGTTTAGCTTTAATGAATCTATATTTTCTGATACTTCTTTCCTGACCATGTTCTTGTTTGAAGAAACACCCATGCAACTTTTCCTCACTCATCTGTCTCACTTTTATTTTGAGAACTCTTCAGGAATAGCTTTTGTTCTCATGTCAGTTCTTTGTTGAGGAACTGGCTGTCGTGATGTCCTACCCCCAAGACTTGGAAGTGATTCATAAAAAAAGAAAGTTTAAAAAAGATTGCACCCAGTTTGGGCTGTATTGCGTATTTGAGATAGCATGCTTCACCCACAGGACAAGATGGTAGATGCTGAATTTAACTTATTCCCAGTAAAGAACCTCTTCAGTGACCCATATAAACACCTCTTACTGACAGCAGAAGAACAAATTATCTTTACTACCAAAGTTTTATTTGCAGACAATTCAGCTTTTTGTTCTCTCTTTGCAATTGTGTTCTTTCGTGTTCAGAAGCAGCTCATAATTACAGGGTGTTTCTAATTTTCCAGGGAATGTGGACATTTTGAAAAGAAATACAGTATTAACAGCAGTGGGGTGAGTGCCTTCAAGAAGGTAAGCTTAGATCAATACACTCAGAGCCTTTTGCTAACTTGGATTTTAAAGTAAAGGGAGGGGACATGACACACTCCAGGAAGGAAAGCAAAGTCTAGAAGGTGCCTGAAAGCAACTGTAGCTCACTGACAGAATGAGGTGAGGTCGTCCTACAGCACTGCAGACGGAGTGAAGCAGACTTTTTATTTGTTGAGTGCATGAAAACATCTGAGGCAAAGGAAAAGCTATTTCAAATGGGCATTAGCATGCCTGTTGGCACTCTCAGACTGATATCAAGGGCGCCCTTGAGCTCAGAGCCAAGTGGAGGTACACCCCCTGAGAACCCGAGGTGACAAAGTGCAGGTGGAAATGCTGTTCAAATGTATATTTAATGGACATGGGGATAAGCTGTGTTCCATCCAGTGAAGGCAGAAAAAAAAGCCCGAAAAAACTCTCTAACAATATCTCATGGTTGATAGCACTAATGGGAAGTAGAACTTCAAACCCAATAGAATTATTCTAAAGCCAACAAATTCACCTGCAGAAATGAGTGGACAGCTAGGGATTTTTAAACCCACTGCCCAGTGGGTCGTGTGTGTTACTCTTTGTGCCTGAAATGTAGGGAAAGTAGAGTAACTAAAATCTTATTTTGCAGAGTCCAGCCCAGGTTATGTGGATTTGTTTGGGGTTTTTTCCTTCTAGATGTTCATTCTGATTTTTGTGGCGGCTAAAGGGAAGTTACCCAAATCAGAACCAAAGTAGAAATTGCCCTTCTGCCATTTGCTATCAACATCACCATTTTCCAGTAACTAAAAGCTATAAGGAGAATACTTCAAAGTTTCATTGTCAATAAATATATTTAAAATGCTAATGTTAGTTGCCTTAGAAGTATTTCTTTATTTATTTATTATGAAGACCTCTTCATGCAGTTGCAGAAGTTTCCAGGTGTTATAAACCAGTTCTTGCTTCTGTGTAGAAGCTGAGAATTTAGGGTTTATGGTTTGCTCTTTCTTGTTCCCATTCAGCTGTGATATGCAATCTTCCCACTTGCTTGTTTTTTGTAGGCTAATATTCACCAAGGTTGGCATTCATCTCACTTAACCGTAGTTATTCAAAAATTACATGGTTATCTGAGTGAGTAGTCTGGGCCACCTCTGTAGTCGGTGGTGAGATTCAGGCAGGTTGATTCATTCCATCCTCTCAGGTATCACCCTCTGGAGGTGCCCGAGTCTCTGCAGGGAGACAGATGGCTAAGGTTAGGCGAGGTGAACCTCAACCCCAGTGCTCAGCAATAACTGCTTGGCGCGTGCCCAGAACACCTGGGGTTCCCTGGGGAAATCACCCATCCAAACGCTAGTTAGAACTTGCATCTTTTAGCATCCAGAATTAAAGGAGTTTATGTGCTTTCTTTCGGTCCAGTGTACATGTAGGTTTTGTGTGTAATAGAAAAAATTTTGCCCTATGTTTGACCTACATACTTAAACACAAATACAGCCTTAAACTACATATTCAATATTTTTATATATCTGCTGTCTGTGTGAACGTGCACATATTTTCTGCATAATAATATTCATATATATGGTTTTCTATGATATTTTACTACTAAAGTGCTGGCAATATGCTCAAAGCTTTACAAAATACAGATAAAGGCAATTCCTGTCAGAGGGAGGTTGTAACAAAGATGAGCGTTAGATTCACAGGGAATGAGAGAACAGAAGATTCTAGGTTCACTGTTTGTTTTTTAGCCTCATTTCCTTAGAAAATGAGGCTTCTGTGTTGCACTGTGGGTGAGGTGAGGTGTGTAGCTGTCTTCTCAGTGACTTTTGAACTGGTTGGCCAGCTTCAGCCAAATATAACCAAAGAACAGTTTTTTTCAAGAGAAAAAACTCTTTGAAAAAATACAGCTTTTCGGAAGAGAGAGTGACGTTACTGGGGAAAAGTATAGTGTGAGCCACCTGTGAGCCAGGTGCTAGAGTGTCTACAAAGGAATCTTATGCAGAAATCCAAGTAGGGGAAGAGCATCACTTGTCACTGGTGTTGTGCTAATCCCTAGGGAATTGGGCAATGAAACACATAGGAAGCAATGTATTGATGATTTTATGGCACAAGAAACATATTCTGTACTAGTAGTGGCCTTAATGTTTGAATCTTCCTTAAGAATGGAAGATTTTAAGAGTTCTCCCAACTATGGGGACAAACCCCAAGTAGAGGAAGGAGCAGTGGAAGAGGAAGAAGCTGAGGGTTGGTAGGATTGTATTGGTAGAATGTGTGAAAGCAAAGAAGAATTTAGTATTCCTACAGCCTCTGCCATTTTCCATATGTGGATGTATCTATCAATTCTATTCAATATTACATTAAAATGAATTGTTTTCCTTAAGTATCATGTTCTTGGCTAGTTTTAGCAGGTGAGAGCATCTCTGATTAGCTGTGCATTGTGGATTTCTACCTCATGCTGTATGATAGCCCCAGTGGCTTTGTAGGAAAGGGTAAACCTCTCTCATCTGCTCTGATATTGTTTTCAAGGTACAGCTATATCAACTTATGAAAAGAGCTGCTAGATATCACTGTCAGAAAAAGAAGAGGAAAGAGTTTATTGGTCAAATAGGTCTGTTCCTGGGCTGGGCTTTCCCATGAATACAGCTTTATCAACGTACTTTGCCAATAACAGGCAGTTCCAGGGTGCAAATAGTTTCCATCCATGTCTGCTAATGGTCGGAATTAGGAGTATTTTATCAGATGTGGCATATGCCTCTGATGCACATTATGTTTATTTTGATGTTGATGCAGACTTTTGTCTATTTTGATTTTGATGTTGATGCAGACTATTTTGCAGAATAGACTCTTGACTATTCAGAAGACAGAAGACAGGGGTCAGGTTTATAATTTGAGATTTTCTTATAACATATTCTTAGTCTTCCCCAGCACAGGAACAGGTAGACTTAGGTTGTTGAACTGAGTGAGATGAAATAGGTGTTGTTCTTCTAGCCCACAGATAGCTTCAGCTGTCCCCAGGGCTCTGGGTCACCCCGTGTAATGCAGGTTGCCTAGGACTGTGGGTGCAAGATGCTTTGTGAATCTCTTTCCAGCCCAGCTTGCGGCCTTTTAGGCAAGCTGTTTACCCTGTCTTGCTGCTATTTTGGACTTTCATCTTCCCAAGAAGCTTTCCCAGAGAAAACTGAGGAAGAAAGAAACACCCTGGGCAGAAAGAAACACCATGGTAGTGATAGCAGATGTTTTCATTGTGCCTGCCCACCTGCCCTGCAGCAGCCCTTCGACTGATGGAGGCTTCCTGGTCAGTGGAAGAACTGACTGAAGGTTATAAACTGTAGGGAGCAGAAATTTCTGCCACTTTTTTTCTAAATTTCTGTTTCCCCCTCATCATGTTTTGGCTGATGACCCGAGATTGTATCACCCAAGACATGCTGCACTTGCAATTGGTGAGGTGTATCAACAGTTTTCATCTTTCTCTAAAACATGAGGTACTGGCCTCTAGATTTGATTTACAATTAAATGGCAAATCCTACAGTATATTCCCAGGACCCAGGAGTGATAAGTCACTTGAGTTGTATTTTTAATAGATTGTTATAAATCATTTTTATATTGCCGTAATTGAATAAGGTGCTTTAGAGAAACAGAAGACTGCACATTCCCTGCCCCTAGGAGTTTGCTTGCTAAGTACATCTTGAGGTACAAAAGGTACTTTGTGTAATTTTATGCAGTGCAAGCCCCTGCTACTAATGACAGTGCTATAAATGCGGCCCATATCCTCAAACAGCTTAATGTGTGCTTAACATTGAGGATTTAGAGTGCCTCCGGATGAGTATGGTGATTCATGCTGGAGAGTACAAAAGGCTGCCTTGTCGGCTGCACCACCTGCCCTTCTGCCAGAGATAGCTGCCCTGCCGCTGAGCCAACAGATGCGAGGGTGCGCTGGCAGCGGTGCAGTGGTGCCTCACGGCCCCGCATGTGAGCTCAGGACCTGCAAACAGCTATGGTAGGTCAGAGCTAAGGTCCATCTAAACTGGTGCCATAGGCTTCCTGACAGTGACCAGGGAAAGAGCAGAAGGAATAGGGCAAACAAACTGACCCGTCCTCTGGCATATTATCCCAGCTTGTGACACAGAGCATTTTAGGGACTTTGCGAGCCAAAGTTTGTTTAATGGCTGATAGACCTATCTTCTGTGAGTTTAAGCTTAAACTGAAATCAATATAGTTGCAGTGTGGTCATATCCCAGCCTGGTTAATTCCATTCTGTATTTTCAACTTCCCTTGATGCATCTTTTGATAAAGCATTTGTGCCCTAAAGCTGTGGCGTAGTGTTTGCTAGTACGATTTTGTAGCAGCTGCATTTCACCCTAGAGATATGTGCATCTTGGTGGTAAGTGATCCTTAGATTTAAATAATCTATAATTCTTTGGAGCACTTTTTGGGCTTGTAAAAGGTGTTATACAAATCAATGAATAATTTTCACTCACCATTGTTTGTAATATATTTTTAGTTTTCAAGTGAAAATAAAATTTCTTTTCCTATTGATTTTCTTTTTTTATGTTTTGCCAAATTGATTTTTCCTTTTCCTAATGGAGCAGAAACTAACATATCTGGATTTCAGTTACTTCACTCTTTCTGATTCAGCATCATTTAGGACATCAGAAGGAATAAAAACAGCTCTAAGGAATACTATTCATTCATTAACTTCAAGAGAGCTGACACTGTTTTAATCCATTTTGAGGGAGAGTGTTCCTTTTGGGTTTTTAAATTTCATCAGTGGATTTGTAGGTGTTCTCTAAACAAGTATTAAAGAGACAAGTGTAAATATGACTTGGGAAGGTGAGGTGGGAGAATTAAGCTGTTTAAGGTAGGCCAGACTGTTGGGTTGCAGAATAAAGGTTTGGAACTCTCACTGACAATGTGGATAGGGTTTTGAAGCCGTACTTCCATTTCTGCACACCACAGCCCTTCTACATTCAGCTGGAACATCAACAAGATAAGTGTTCTTACGGTATTTTCAAATCAGTTTTGATCAGGAAAAATCACAGTTGTTTTCAAATACCCGATTTCTGTCAAAGTCTGAACCTCAGCTAGGGGCTTGGTTTTGTAAGATGCCATGCAGTCCTTCCCATTTAGGAGATTAAGAGGGCCTTTGAGCATCAGGTAGCTAAGAAATTACTTGAGGGTTGTGAAAGCCTAGAATATTCCTCCAAAATATTATCTGAAATAAATCGTATTATCAACTTCTGAATCAGTGTTTGGTTAAGAAGCTCAGCTATGATTGGAGGTTTAATACAGCCAGTAACTATGTTATAGTGGTTCAGGCTACAGTGGGGAAAAATGAGATTAGAAAATACTGAGGAGATAAACAATTTTTTTTTTTTTAATTTATTTGGTCTCATGAGATTCAACCTGGGTAGAGAGAACCAGAGAACTGGCTGAAACAATCCCAGAAAGTTTAGTATTTATCCCCAGATGTCATGAAGGACAGAAAACGTTCTGGAGGATGGAAGAAGAGCACAGATAGTGTCTACCCATAACAAGGAGAAAAAGCTGAATCTGGGGATTTCTAGTCAAATGACACTTGCCAATCCATGGAATGAACAATGAAGCAACAGATCGTAAACACCTTGAAGGGAATGAGGGTATGAGCAGGACAGCTAGCAGGTGTTTGTCAGGAGTAAATCACCTGTAACCAAACACTTTTCCTTGTGAGACAAAGCAATAGACCTTGTAGGAAGGAAAAAAGCAGTGATTGACACGTCTTGATTTTAATAAGGTTTTTGATACTGTTTTACAAGGCACAGTCATAAGACATAGAGAGATCAGGACAAGAAGGAACCGTCCTGTCCTACAGCTGCCTGGCAAGCTGTAGTCAGAGAGAAGTTACCAATGGTTACCTGTGAAACTGTAAGCAGATTTTGAAAGGCGTGCTTTGGGATCTGTACTGGGCCAGAGTGTGAGGTGTGATAGTGGAAAACAGAGGGTTCTTCTTTGCTTTGCAGGCTGCGATGGGATGTGGTCCAGGTGGGTTCAGAATGCAAAGTAACCTGGAGAAGTTAGATGAGTGGCCTGTACAGACTAGGGTGTGGACAGTTGCAAGACTCTCTTCTGTTGAGGTAGGAACACACTCAATGACATTAATGCAAGGAGAGTAAATGACTGGCAAAGCATCTGTCTTGAAAAGAAGGATTCGGGTTCTGGGTTGTATCATCTTAGAGGAGGTTATAGGTGAGATGTGACTCAATAGAGTGATGCACTTTTGATCAACTAGGAACATGATCCATGAGAGAAGACTGAACAAACTCAGGTTGCCAAATATAAAGGAGAAAGAAGGAACATAATAAATCTTGAAAGGTTACTGAAAAGCAGAAAGAAATAATCTGTCCTCTTTGTCTGCTGGGACTGGGGGTAATGGGCTGTAACCTCAGTGAGAGACATAGCCTAGATGCCAGCAAGATCCTTCTACTAGTGATAATGGCAAAAAGGGAAAATAGTCTGCTTGGAAGCTTACCAAATGACCATCCTTGGGGGTTAGACAGATTTCAGTCCAAAATAACATGGGTCTCATTCATCTTGCCTTTGGGAGATGAACTAGATATCCTTCTGAGATGCCTTTCAGCTTCAATTTCTTGAAGAGAAGAATCTTTTAATTTCATTTTAATCTCTTTTCATTTTAGTCCAGATAAACCTACCTAGTCTATGAAGAGTAAAGATTTCCTATGTTCCTCATTATCTTACACAATAGTTAACATTTAGCATCAATTAAAATGGCAAAGTCTTATGATTCTCTCTCCACCTTTGCTCAGCCTTATCCATTACTCTTGAACCAGTTAAATAAATATGGTTTAACTGCAGTCTACTGAATAGATGTTCTCTCTTTCTTTCTCTGTATGTATGTCTGTACATATATAATATATATATTTTTAAAATTATGATTCCATTTATCCCAAGTTTCTGGAATTTATTGATTTTTTTAACAGTGTTTAAATTACATCCACTTTTATGGAGACAAATCTGTTGAAGAATTAAACAGCAAAGTTTGCTCCAATCTATAAACATGACAGGGGGATGATTTCCTCTCATTTGCTAAATATACAGCTCCTTAGTTGGAGACATAAATAAGAATGTTGCCTAAGTAGGTCATATTTGAGCTAGGGCTTTTCAAAAGACATGAAAGCACCCACCGTGAATATACACTTCAAAGCCAGAACCCGTTTTTTTGTGCACATTTTGTTCCCGAGAAGTTTTCCATCTGTTCTAATGTCATGGCTTTGCCACAGTGGCTTGTCCTCAGACTCTGTATCTCTGGAAACTCATATGTTTTACTTTTTAATGCAGCAGGTGAAGGAGATAATTGGAAGACCTTCAGAGCCAGGCTGGGGGGTTGGGCAGGGGAGAAGGGGGAATCTTTTACTTCTAAATGGAGATGAAGGACAGACTTCCTCTGCTCCTTGTTGTTAGATAGCTAGTTTGATTGGATGCCAGGAGCTGAAATAAGGCAGTGTGCATTTTGAAAGGCTTTTCGAGGAACAAATCTGAAATTAAAAGACACATAATATTTATAGAGGTTAGTGAAGTTCAGTTCACCCTTCTCTCTCTAGCAATGCACTTCCAAATTCAAAATTCTTGATGGATTTAAACTCTTTTTCATCAGCAATAGTCCAACATGATCTGCCTGTCACTTTTTCAAACGATGCCTTTCTGACTTCTTCATATAGCTCTGAATAGGGAGGAAGCTTCCTTACTAATATGTCACTCAACCCACCCACCTAGACACCCACATCTCGTTTTAAGCCAGCATAGGAAAAAAAAGACCACCACACCACACACCCTGGATTGTAGCCATGCTGAAGAAAGCGCTTCTTTAAATATCAATATCAGTGAGCATTGGTCCTAAGGGTGAAGCCAGAAATAAAACAGCTACTTATTTGTATCTCAAGCCAACCCTCAATGTTATAAAACAAGCGGAGCTGTGCTTTTGCTATTTTACCTGCAAATCAGTGTCAGCATCAGTGTGTTTCATTTATACAATAATTTTATTTATTTGGGTTGTAGACTGCTCACCAATCACAAAGGAACTCCTGGATCATCTCCGGGTGCTGTGTGACTCATGAATTGCCCTACTCGGTGTCCAGTTGGTGACACTCCTGTAATGGCCTAAGGAACAAGAGGAACATCCAGGGTCTGGGGTTGGCTCTGCAAGGAGCTGGCTCCTGTGCCATTGCTGATGCAGTAGCGTGGAAATGACAAAAAAGTCTGGGAATGAGTGTGTAGGAACTAGATGCCAGCAGGAGCAGTGATTACTGGGGAAACAGGAGGCCTGCAGACCTAAAGGCCATGCCTGAGCAAGTCCACAGCGATGGACAGAAGAGCTGAGCTCAGCCGCGGAGGTCTGCATGTCCCAGGACTGTGCCTGGGAGAAGGCTTGCATGTGCTATAAAGAGCCCCTCTGGTGGTGTCTTTTGCATATCGGCCAGGGAGCAAAAATCTTTGTAAGTGTCTGAAGAAGGTCTTCTGGGGCTATGTGCATCTTCACACCCTGAGGCTGGTAACATCTACCATTACCACCAGCAGACAACCCTGAGACAAGTGAGTACATTTAGTATATCACCACTCACATATATAGCAACTCTTTGGGCAGCACTTGTGTTTGCTGGTCTCTAAGGAAAAAGCAAAATACCTTTCTTCCTTCATCTCAAAGTACCTTCATGACACAGTTCAAGCAAGCCTGTGAAACAGACAAGATTCAGAGCAGGGTGGACTGCCGCCTCGTTCACAGCAACACCTGGCAGCAGGATACGTGGAAACACACTGCCGTATACAATGAAATTAATTTTTTGCCCTTTACAGAAAGAAAGAATAGTACAAGAATTTGCTTCAAAAGACTCAGCAGTTAAGGGAAGAATGAATGTGAGTCATCTGTCCAGGAAAAGCTGTGCCAGATGCAGACACAAAGTAGTTTTACATGTTAATACCACTTATGCAATGCTGGTCCTATGACAGGGAACATTTGCTGTCAGTTTGTGAGGCAGTACATGCACATGCATGCATGCATGCATATGAACTTCAGTGTAATTTGGGCTTGTTCAGTTTGCTGATCTGCCAGCTATTCATTTTAGGGAACTTTTAATATGTCCCAAAGTAATTTGGATGCTTACAAATGTTGCCTTTAAACCCAGAGATTATCAATATAGACACTAACTGAAAAGCTGGCTAAAATTTGGGACGTCAGTTTGAAAGAAATGCCGTTATTTTGAAACGTGATGTATTTTAAAGCAAGCAATCCAAAGAAAGACTGAAGAAATTTCTGGCAGCTCCTCAGGATCTACACCTGCTCAGTGGAACAGAGAGGACAGCAGAATGAAGCCCTGACAGTGCCTTTGCTGGCAGCTCCTGGGACTCCTGGCTTCAGGGCAGCTCTGCGGGGAAGCAGACCCTAAGTGCTGAACAGGAATCCCAGATCCTAAGGCTGACCTCCACAAACTTGTAATGGTTTGGATCCGTCTTTCCTGCCCAATGTTCAAACCTACAGTTTGCAGCCTCCCTCCCTCCATGAACACAAGGGAAAGGGAGGAGAGGAAAGCTACTAAAAAGCTGGAATGACCAAACCAAAGCTGTATAAATATACATATATATGTATTTATACTTATATATAGTTAGACTACTATGTACATAGAAAAAGGGACACGGAACACCCTCTCCCAAAGGGAAAGGGAAAAGGGAAAATCAAAACAAATATGAACAATCGAAACTTTGGAACAACTAATAAAGAACTACTCTTCTTGACATAGCAGAATTGCGCCAAAAGACCACCGGCACTCTCTGCCTCCCAAGGCCTACAAGGCCTCACTAGGCCTCACTCCTCCACACGAGTAGAACCAACAGCAGAAAAGCTGCACCTTCAGATCCACCAGAACAGAAGAGGAGGGGAGGCTTCTCTCCCTTCTTGTTTATACCCTGGTTTCTGCAAAAATCGTATGGAATACTGGGAACATGGCCACTTCCTTGGTTACAACCTGGTTACCAAGGAAGGCCTAGAATCAAAACCACTACAAAACTTTAGTGAGGTTCCCAGAAAGTTGAGATGTCAGCTGAGTTTGGGAAAGCAGCAACAATTTGGGAAGGAATGAATTGCTATTTTTTGATCAGAAAATTTCTAACCAGATTATTTTCAAAAGGCTTTGGTGTTATTCTATTTGTGGAATGGGAAAGCTGCTGAATCCCTTCTTTCTGGAAACATCCTGAAGTCCTTAAGCATCCTGGTCTGAATATCAGAGCTTTTGGAGGTAGAGCATGACAGGTTGCATTGCTGACGACAAATAATGGCCAAAGTATTCTCTGCGCTGAGAGCTCTAGGCTTTCAAATCTCCCCGGGCATGTTTGTAGGCAGTCAGAAAGACCTTATCTTCCTTACAGAGAAGCCCAAAGCATGAAGCTGAGAGCTGTTTATGCCCCTGCCTTGTGGAAGAACAGTTTGCTGGACCTCATGAGGGAGCCTCAGACTGCTTGTAAGAAGGTGGTAGTAGTGGCGCTTGCGGTGCTATAATGTGATTTACTCAGCTGTTTCCCATACACCATGACTTTATTTATCCGCTATTCCTTGTATTGTTCAGGTTGTCCAGATGCGGAAATTTTTACTCTTGGGAGTGGATATGACTCTTGAAACATAGACCCAGGGTCACATGGAAAATGCATGTTGCTCTTTGGTTTGCAATCAGTTGTGAAAATGCAAGAGGATTAAAGGTTTTCCTTTTGCTCGCTTGCTAATGGGTGCATATGACTTCTTTTTCATGCTATTGCAATGAAAACACCTGGAAATGAACTGGGGGTTTGAAGATTTAGGGAAGGAAAAGGAGCTGCCAGTGCTGAAGGCGGTGGAGTAGCAGACAGCAATATGCTACTGCTTGTGAGGCACTGCTGGGAGATAGGGAAACAGAGGAGCACAGAGGTCAGTGCTATTAACTCTGTGGAGTTGTGCGTGTGAGTGAGAGTAGGGCTATTTCAAACTGGGCTATTAATTTTTTACCATATATTGCTGATTTTTTCATCTTCATTTTTAAGAAAGAAGATATAGTTTTGGTGAGGGCTTGTAAGCTGCTCTGAGAGGAACTCAGTGGCATCATATTGCTGGATCTAGCACTGATCTCTCTGAATTCAAGAGGCTGGTCCCAGTGACAGACTCAGGGGAACAGGATCAGCCTTTCGGGAGTCCAGATCTTCCTGACTTCTTCGCTTGGCTGCTCATCTCACCTGTGAAATGCATGAGCTGTAAGCACATGAAACACCACGGCATAAAATAAATTCAAATTCCTAAGATGCCCAGCTCTAAAAACTGCCAGCAGCAAAGCGTGTTGCAATGGTAATTAACTTCCGTGATGGCAGCTTTGGGAGAGCTACACATTGGGCGCTGTGGGAGATTTGGTCTGTGGACTGAAAGCACTGCTGAGGGGAGGGCACGGGCTGGCGGTGGGGCCCCCAGGACTGGTGAGCACAGCAGGGTGGTGGAGGCAAGCAGCCCTGTGGGGAGGAGATAAAGAAAAGGGCCCTTCAGTACCTTCAGTGCCTTCTGTGTTCCTCCTGCCCCTCCAAATGTGGCAGCTACTCAGAGAGGCCATGAAGTAAAGTTTGCTTCTCCTGAGTGCTTGCTGTAAACAGTGCGTACAGAAGCACTGATTATACATCAGCTCTCTGGGCTAACTATAGCGCAGTAATTAAAGGGGTGAGAACATTTTGGAGTACTTTCCGCCACTTGTTGTCTGTGTAATCCCCCTGTGTTTGGCAATAAATAGAACTTTTAAGTTTAATTAATATACACTTGGCTGGCTATCCATTTAAAAGTATGCTTCGGTGGGCCGAGACATTATCCACTTATGCATAGTGTTGCTGGTAGAGCTGGTGCAACACTGGAGAGGGAGTGCAGGGCCAGGGCAAGGGGTGCTGGCGAGCCCTGGAGCAGGGAGGCATGGCTTCATGTCCCAGGGAATGTAGGTCAGTGGGCAATTCAGAGCAGGCTCTGACACAACCACACAGGCACTGCAGGAGAATACAAAGTAAATAAACAGCTTTTCTTCTGAATGTGGGGCAGCTTGGGCTATTTTTTAAATTTATTTCTGAACACTGGGTTTCGTAAGTGAGTTCCTCCCAGGCTGAGGTGTCATAGGGTCAAACGAGTCTTGAGAGAAAAATGAAGTATAGTATCTCTCTTTTCCCCTCAAAATTCTTTTGTGTAGGGCAGTTCAAACCATTGATTTTTTTTTTTAAGAGTTTAGCAGAAACAACAGCAACAAAAAATGGTTTGGATCAGATCAAATATACATTCCTTCCCTCTTCCTCCTCCCCTCCTGGGATGAAACAAACAAACAAATCATGCAGTTTAGCACCATTGTGTCATTTGCCCCGGAACAAGCCATTTCATTTTGTGCACTTTTTAAAAAGCAGAGGCGAGGAATAGCTAGAGTTTCATAAAACTGCCAGAGGACTTGGACTCCAGTCACAGCTCCAGTGAGTGCCGAGTTATTTATCTGCAACAACAGAGTGTCAGCAGGAGCTACTTCAGGCCCCCCCCACTTTGCTCCAGAATGCACCCCAGGTTGATATTTGGAGGATTTTTCTGTGGGTAGTGATGAGTCTGTGCAGGTGAAAGAGTGAGCTGAGCTACAATGGGTGCATAGAGTGAGCCATGGGAGAGCAGAAGTGAGAGTAAGGGAGGATGGGGAAAAGATTTAACTTGGAGAGGAAAGAGAAGGGGTCATGAATGAACCAGGTCTCTAGTGTTGCAGCTTCTACTTTTTTCCCTTCAGTCTCTGATGCCATTTTTCCACTGCTCTCCCTGCTTCTCCTGGTCCTTTACGCCATGCCTTCTCGCCTTATCCCTTTTTTAGCTTTTCAGTCTTTCCCTCTGGATCAGGTGCTTTGATTTGGGAAGTCAAGTTAGTGTGCCATGGTGTAAACCAATTACTTATGTTTCCTAGTGGTAGGCATCTGCATGTATGGCTGTGTGTCTTGAATACTCAGTATTAATTTTCTATTAATTAGTTTTCTATTAATTAATAAATTAATAAATTTTCTATTTTTAAGTCTTTTTGTTGAAAAAAATGGGGTTGTTTTGCAATTGTTCTGCTAGAGAGGATTCACTGGCCTATTCTGCAGGACGAAGGGTGTGAGAAATGTCCTTCCTTCCTGACTTCAGAGTGTAGTGAAACAAACATTTCTTGGGTGCAAATGATTTGTCCTATTTTCCTCAGGAAGTGAGGAAGTGTTTCCCTAAGGAAAACCTTGCTCTGCATCATCAGTAAAGGAGCCCAAGGTGGCTGGCTGAGCTGCAAGTGTCAGCCATGTGGGTGTCCACCTGTGCCCAGAGGAGCAATGTGCTCTCTCTGATTGGCCTGGCCAGTGGCAGTTGAACTAGCAACAGAGGGTCCAGAAATAAGCAGATTTAATAAAAAAAGCTTCATGGCGTGGTGGCTGGGCCCGTGCTGTGCAACTAATTAACTTGCTAACCCCGTGGAAGCACTTCCAAAGACAAACTCCTGTCCTCCGCTCTTGTGCTACCTGCATTCAGCTTCCCGCGCTGCTTCTGCCTCTGTCCCCTTCCCTAGGAAGTCATCATGGCAATGTCACTCATGCCCTGCTGTGTGTACAGAAGGGACATGTCACATCTTATGCCTTTCCTGGCCTGCCACTGTGACCTTCTGCAATAGCTGAGAACATCAGCTCCCCCTCTCTGAAATGGGGCAGGTCGTTTGCAGAAAAGAGACTTCTCCTTTCTTTGGGCTTTCTTGTTACATACCGTAGTCATACACCCATAACTGCATCTAAGGACAAGGACATGAGTACTTTTTTGAGCTGTGCTTTCTTTTCTTCATGGCAAGCACATCAATTACCAAAGGTATAAATGTGCTTCTCCTTTACACTGTGAGATTTATCAGCTACATATGCAAAACATAGCTTCCTCTTTTCTAAGTCTTTCTATTTTCTCCAATCTCAAAAATATCTGGATTTTCAGACTGTGGCTTGAAATGCCTGTCTCTGGCTTTTTGTACTTACTTTGTAATAACCCCACTTGAGAGGTGAAAAAGGAGGCTCTAAAGCCCAATTCCTAGCTTACGACCTGCACATTATTTTAATTTAAACTCACCTCCTGTTACAACAGAGAATCAAGGTGTAAGTGTGTAAAGTGCTTTGGGATCCCTGTGATAAAAAGCTCTATAAAAACATAAATGTAAGCAGATGGCAGTCACAACCCTCTGGCAGAAGCAAAACACAAGCTCACAGAAGAGGGTGCAAACTCAACCCCTTCCTGGAATTATCTCAGACAATAAATGTAACATTTTCCAGAGCTTGTGCATTTCTAGTGTAGACCCCTTTATTTCTCACCACATTACCTTGGCCTCTGAGACAAGCTAAATCATCAGGGTTGCAGCTCCAAGCATGTTCACACTTTGTGTGCCTGTTTGAAAAGAGGTCCATGGCTGTGGGACGACACCAACAGCAAAGCCATGGCTGCGTCTCTATCTCAGCCACTCTGATGTGGGTATCCTCAAGCACCGAAGAGCATAAAATGAGAAGTCCTTGGATATAGTATCACCAGTCTGTAGTAAAGCTCAGTCAGGGGCATGATGTGCAGAAATGGAAAGAAGTGAAATGTAATGAGCAAGACATACAGTGACATGTGTTTGCTGTGGAAAAGGGAGCGCTGATCTTTTTCTACCCTTGCCTGTTCTTCTAAACACCGTTTTTTTTCCCAAAGGATGGATTTTCTCTTTATCTAACTTGGCTTTTTTCCCTGCTGTGAAATGTTTTGGGTCAGATGATATTTTGCTGGGCTTTAGAAAACTGCTAAGAATTAATTAATCTGTAATTAAACTGATGGGGAAAAGACGTACCGAACTGTTAATAGAATTACATCCTCAAAAGGAACAAAAATAAGACAGTTTCCTTTCATTTCTCTTTTTTACAGTTTGCAGTGTGACAGATTTCTGACCAAGTTCGAGTTTAGACAAAGTACATGTGGCAAAAGTTGGAAGTGTTGTAATGCTGCCTACTGTGATTTATACAAACATTTAGGATCCCCTGGAGAGGACTGTAATCCAGGGTTCCCTGCTTACACAGAAATGCTCAGAACAGTAAAATATTTGAAAGAAAAGAAACATTTTTAATTGGATTTGTGCTGAATATTTTTGAAATACAAAGAAGACACTTTATCCAGTAAGCTGCAGATTTCGTTTGCAGTCACAGGGAATTGGCAGGCCTCAAATTAGCTGCAGGACAGCCCTCGCTGTTGTTCTGTGAGCCCAACAAAATGCAGAGATTTGAAGGAAAAATACTAATGATAAGAAAAGGCTATAAAATTCAAGCCACATGCTTCTCTAAGTTTATGCGAGTAAGGCTGAACGGCTCGTGTGATTTCCTCATGCATTCCTCAAATGACAAAAAATCAAAGGGGAAAGTTGTCAAGATTTGCTATGGCATGGGGCAGCTCCTGACATGTGCTCTGCATTGCTCACCCAGGGCCATGCTTCCAAGGAGCGACCTTGGCTTGTCCCCAAGACCTGCCACCTCACTCTGAACTCCTTGTGCCTTTGGGGATGACCTTCCTCAAAGCACCCTGTTATCGGGAGAGGGCCATCTCAGGCACTGCTCTCAGTTTCATGCTGTGTTGAGTCCTTTTCCTGTTTGTATTGAGGGCCAAGAAAGGACAGACCTGTTGTTTTCATCATCAGCGACAAAGAGAAGAAAATTGCACTCCAGAGAGTGTATCCAGATTTGCAACATCTCTTGGCTTTGTAGTAGAGGGAGAATATTAGAGGCTTTTAGTAAAGGTATGTGGCCTGGTTTTATTTCCCTTTTCCTTCCATTGTTACATTTTTTTCTTTCTTTGTATTGTTTATCAGTGAGGTCCATCAGATGTGTTAACCGGCCTTATTTTGTCAGATGAAGCACTCCCCTTAACATCAATAGCAGCTGAAGAATCACTAACTTACGGTGAGAATAAGCTTCAGAGAAGATAGAGTGCCCTGAGGCAACAAAAGTTCTGTACCTTGGTAGTTGCTTGTACTTATTATTTCCAAGTATTAAAAGAAACGTTTAAATGTATTCCTATAAAAGGAAAAGATATAAGCTCAGGTTCACCCTACCAAGTCTTTTAGCACTTCATGGATAACTTAAAATAAGGAATATCGCCACTCAGGCCTACTTCTATGCAACTAGTGAAAGAAATGGGTATCTTCATGGGGTGTTTAAAACTGCATAGGATCTGAGAGCCCCTCTGGAGGGGACTCGAGTGACTACACACCTAGCTTAGGTGGCTCATCCAGGTACTTCTGGTTAGCCTGTAAGTGAAACTCCGGACAAGACAATTTGTACATGGTAAGATCCCATAACTGCTGTTTAAGGAAGGTGCAAACTAGATTGGTTCCAGATTTGGCAGAGCTGTGAGCACATTAGGTCAGGATTAATGTAGCCAAGTGGTTAGGAATCATTTTTTGGAGGGACTTGAATAAGGAGGGCCCCTAGACAATGAAATTTAAGGTGGGAGAAGAAGAAACAGGATGGGAAGGAGGACTAAGAGTAAGGGGTTGGAAGTAGGGATGAGAAAGTTAAGCTGAATATAACTAAGTAACAGATAAACGCTTATTCTCATATTACCTCTTCATTGAGGACCGCTAAGAAAAGTTCTTAAAAAAGAAGACAAAAACATTTCTTGTCCATTGATGATTGTCCCCTCCTTTCCCCGAGGGTGACAGTTACAAGAAGGAGAAGCTAAGATAAGGGGAAATGCAAGGGGGGGATGATTCTGCAAGACATTCTTAACATTAGACATCTACAGATGTAGATGTCATGGCTGAGCTTCTGTCAGTCCTGAGATTTTTCTTCAGGCGAAGGAGAGCGTTGGCTACCTTTAGAGTGCAGTTCAGCTGAGCTGTTTAAATGTGTAACGAATCTTACTTTGCCAGTTTCTCTCTATTGAGTAAAAAGGAGTTAATGGAAGTTAACCCAAATGCAAAGTCTATGGTTTATAAGATACTATCAAATGATCTGTAAACTTACATTCACCTCCAAACAGCATACAAAACTGCCAAACGTGAACTTTCTTGACAAATCTTATTGTTGAATGATCCAAACATGACTTTTAAGTGTTCAAGAAGACTCACAAGACTGATATATTTAAGAAAAGGCTAAATGAGATATTTTTTGTAAATTGCATTTCCTTATTAGTCATCACTTCCCTTTTTATTCTGAGAAATGTCCCTCTTTAGACGTGTTCGTTTTATTTGGCAGAAGTGCTGATAACTCCAGATGTTGCAGATTCTTTTTCAGTTCATTGCCTTAGGAAACTTCAGTTGCACCTGAGAGAAAATAGAAGCCAACCTGGAAGAAAAAGAAAAGAGATATATAATAGCCTTGCTAGAGGAAAAGGAAAAGCAGATTAATTTATATGCTCTAGATGATCTCTAATTGTTTCCTTAAAGATGAATTAAAAGCCTTTTTATTCACAAAGAGCTGAGTTCAGGGCCTTATACATCTCCTATTAGAGTTGAAAACATTACTGATAAAGGGTTGGATTTTCTAGCTCCCTTCAGGGTCCACTGTTGCAATGGAAAACAGAGCACTAAATGTAGCAATTGGCAAGTAAGTAGAAGTGATAATAGGCTCTGATTCTGAGGAGCAATATCCTTGGCTGATATAAGTAGGCGTCATCTTCTAATTTCAGCAGAGCTGTGCTTTTTTACCCCAGCTGAAGACGAGGCACCTAGATTTTTAGCTGTGGACTGTTGTAATTTTAAATCTGGAAATACAATGTGTTATCTACCATGGCTTTCACACTTTGGAAGCTTTGCAACGGATATTCTGGCCATTCTAATCTGCTAAGGATAAAGCTTAAGAAAACACTGACTTTTTTCCATTCTTTGAGACATGTTGCTTTGCTTACATTCTCTATATGTCAACAGAGGTTGACGAGGTTAATGACATACAGACCTTTCCCCTCCAGAACAGCAGTTCATCTCTAGTTCACAGTGCTACATACTGGAAGTCATTCCACCTAATAATGAAAAAAAAAGGTATCATCCCAATTCATGACAGGTAAGAATTCACAAGCCTACAGCCACTGAGAGAGAGCTTTCCATGTCACTAAGCAGAATGAGCCGGCATGGAGGCTGAATGATGTGCCAAAGTGCTTCTCTGTGACACCCTTGGAAAACTCAGCGGACTTTTCTGTCCAGGGCTGGAAGACACCAAGATTTCCAGGCTATTATCTTTCACTGGAACAACATTCAGCCAAAGATAGCTTGCTTCTTCTGGTAAAAGTACTTCCATGGAAATAAAGGAAGAGGGGTATTCTTTGGAAACCAGTCTGGTATCACTTCTGACAGATAACAGTGATTGTGATTCACAGGGTGATGCGAAGCACACTGATGTTCACTGGAAGCAACACCACAGAACTGCAGCTGAAGGCTGAATCACTGCTGTATCTAATTAGGCACATCAGTTAAGATATGCAAACCTCCTGCTGTCTGAGAAGGGCTGAGATTGCTAATATCAATTGTCCTCACGGCTCAGAAGAGGTGATGATTGATAAGATTAAAGAAATAGCATTTTGTGTTAGAGTGGTGAGTAGCTTTCTGGTTGCTTGTTGGGGAGAAGATGGGGCACGCAGTTAAGTGATGTAGCATCATTTTCTGATTTGGCCCTCTGAATAGGTAAAGAAATAATTTGCTCGTATTTAATGTGTTGCTGAATAACAGCAGCCCCTTGATTTTCTAATGCAGTGTCATTTGAATTGTATATGTTATTGAATCAGGCAAAATATGTATTTATGCATTAGGTTTCTTCAAAATTCCTAGTATGTTTTTTAACAAGATGCAGGAAAAATAAACTGAAATGCCGATCTTTTTATTCCTAGGTTGTTTGTGACAGAGTGTCAGCAATGTCCTGTGCAGAACATGATTCATGTAAGGCGCAGACAGCGGATACCGAGTTTGAAAGGGGGCTAATCAACAATCTTTGGAATAAAGAAGTATCTTAACTCAGAAATGTTGATGCATGAATGTAATTCTCTGTGCACGAAGTTACTGTTTAGGGGACACTTGTGCTGTAGCAACCACACTGAATCAGTTTAGTGCCATTCACAAGCAAATTAAGTTGTAAAATCTCACCATATGTGTATGTGTGTGTCTAAATATCTGTAGAGAAATTATTTATTTATTTTCTATTTTGCTTAAATTTTTCCTCTTCCAGTGTACTCAGCTCATCCCTGGAGTCACTCTATTGAAGTTAACAGTGGGGTATCAAGGAGGTATTTTGCTCTTCTACTAAATTTTTAGGATAAAACTTTCTGGGACAAGACCACACACAGCTACAGGAGAGCTGTCTGATCCAGGCAGGGGGCTGATGGGGGGTGGAGGAAGGTCTGCTTCTCTGGCCTGGCAGACAGCATGAATCCAAGCTAAGTAATGTGCAATAGAGCAAGGCAACAATGCAGAAATGCTAAAGAAGGTGGATATCCTGGCCCCTAGACTTTCAGGGCAATCTGATGAAGGATTGTGGGAGGTGCGCAGGGATGGTGTGCCTTTAAAAGTGACAAAGAGCAGGTGGAAGACAGGAATGGGGCACAGGATGTGAGAGTACTGTGGCAGCTCATCTCACTGATGGCCAATTGGACAATGAATCTTTGTGCTCCGTCTTTCAGGCGTATAGTAGTTGAAGATGAGGGATAAGGGGACACTGAAGAAGGAGGCTGATTAAATTACTACCACTGTGAAGACAATGCTGTGGCTCTATGATCTAGGCTGTGTTGAGAGCTGCATATAGCCTCTGTTTTGTGTAAATGAACACAAAATGCAGTGTCCTCTTGAAAATTAGGGTGCAGCTCCATGTTATCAATCCTTCATCAATGGATCCAATATACCCTCTCCCACCTCCCTCTGCTGCCACACAAGGATCTTCTGCTTTCACTGCTGTGCTTGTTCCACTGCTGATGTGTCCAGGACTGGTAAAAATGATATGACTAAAGAAAAAAAAATATCACAGGAAGTCAGTAGAAAAAGAGGTTGATAGTAAGAAAAAAGTACTTTAGAACCAGAGAATTTTGTAGCTCTTTGGTAGCTGAGCTGGTGCAAAGGAAAGGGAGGTGGCAGGGATGAGCGAGGGTGGTGGGGTTGGGCCTGAAAACTTCTTGGCCAACACTAGTGCCAAGGGATTGGAAACATCATAATCCACTCTTAATAGGGATGGGATTCATCTAATGTTGCTAAAAAACAGGTGTGCATATGGCCACTGGTCATGTCTGGAGAGCAAGAGCCCTACCCAGTCCAATAAATCAGCTCCCTGCTGTTGAGCTGCTTTTTCTGTCCTCATGAGGGAGTCCAGATGCCCAGCTGATCCAAGTGCCTCAGTCTTAAAGTGCTACAGTGAGCTCAGATGAGTGTTACCCATACCCTTTAAATAGTTCCTGTATTGTCCAAGTTTACAAGTAAATCTATTAACTACTTTAATTACAAACAGATTCTGTAAGCACCTAAAGTTGCACCTACTTTAATGATGGAGTAAACCTCTTGTCTGTAGGTTATATTGTTAAAGAAATATGATCATCTTCCATTTTGTGTCATTATTTGCTGAATATAGTTTCTTGCCAACACTGAAAAATCATGTTCTGCTGGAGGAAATTCCTTAAAGGCTTGCCATCTCTCAACATCACTTCCCTCCTCTATTGTTTCTAGAAGGAATAAAACTCCAGAGTGCTTTAAGCAAAAGCGACTGCTGCTTCTCTTTGTCATTGGAACGTGGCTTAACCTCTTCTCTAAGGACAGCTTGCCTTCACTCTCCAATAGGGGATAAAATGAAGACATGATATTGGAAAGCTGGAAGACCTTGTTCAAATAGTAATTTTATCTAATATGGCACCATAATTGCTACAGTGACTTTGTAATAATTTTATGTTTACTGCCTATAATAACAATATGAAATGAATGTGCTACATGGTATACTGCTTACAGTAAACCCAAGGCAGAACTAAGGTTGTTTAGATACCCATTTGAATATAATTTGAAACTATTTCTTGGGTTTAGAATACTTGGTTTGAAGATAATTAAACAACCATGTAAAAGGCACTGTAAAAGATAAATATGTATTTAGTCATACAGCTATCTAGCTAGAGTTTTGGTCTGGCAATTGTTACAGCAGTGTATAACTGTAAGTCAGCATTATGGGATGTAATACATTATTATTACCTGGCCATTGATCAGATGAACTGTTGGCTCCTTCTCCAAACCAGCTGAACCTGATCTTGGTTTCCAAGCTAGATCAATGCAGTAAGTCCCCAGCTGACCAGAAGAGATTTGTTTTATTCATCATAATTACAATAACATTGTCTGTTCTTAACTAGGGGTTTCTACTTTTCTTTATATCCTGTTTCTAAACTAGATTCATTTCATTGCCATTTCCTTACCTGGTACAACTGCAGATGCCTTTATTGAACCCTTAGTTGCTGTCTAACTCTTTTAATAACCCAGCTGCATGGTTTGTAATCTCCTGCAGGAAGGGAACAGAGGTGTGTATTTAAAATAAGTCTGTATCATTTGCGTGCCACTGTGTGAGACATTCTGGAAGGATTTGGTGTCTAGAAAGCACAGATCATCTGCTTTTTGATGAGCAGGCTTGTCAAGGTGTCCTAAAGTAAATGTTTAAATCTCACACATTAGCTTTGAAAAGATAAATTAATCTATCTGAGATTACTGACTATTAATTAAATCCTGTGATTTTTTTTTTTCCCTTACATTGTGCAGAATAAAAGGGAGAAACTAACCAGTTTCCATGTGCCCTTTTTTTTGTGGTTTGAAACTTCTGGATTTTGTTCCTTTCTCACCCTACCATGACTATAAACTGCAGTTTGCAGGTTTCCCCCCTTTTTCTTTTCCATTAGTCGCTCTATTAAATATGTTAATTGTAGTGTCCCAGATTACTGGGAGCTCCTTAAATCAAAGCCGTGAGACTTGGTAGCAAGGCGCTTAGCTATGAGCTTTGCTGGTGATAACTGCATCATATGAGTATTCATACAGAACTGATTGAGCCCCTGAGGCCAGATGCTAGAGCTGTTTTGTGCTGCTCTGGCACTAGAAAGCAAACTTCAACAGAGCTTATAGGTCTGCTTGAAGCCTATTTCCAAGTGAGGAAATCCTGCCATAGTGGCTTTGATGCTGGTCTATCACTTGCAAAACACAGCACTCCTTGGAAGGAGGGAAATGAGGCTGAAAGATGTAGCCCAAATGATGTGGCCGGGAGGGTCAATCCCCTTCATTGCACACTGAGTTGAGGGGAGTTGGATGGTTTTGGTTGGCCAGTATTGTTTTTACAGTTACAGACTTGGAGAGGCCTGTAATAATAACACAAATAATTAACAATGAAGAAATTATTATTATTATTACTACTAAACAGCCAGACTCAACATTTCCTGGTGCTCGGTATTATACAAACATATTGCATCTGAAGAAACTTGTACTGGCAGCTTTAAAATTTCCCTCGCTGTGTATCTCTGATCCTGCTTTTGGCTTTTCCCAAGGTATATTTGCTGAGATGGACTGGTACATGCTACGTCTTAAAGCAGGTACAAAAGAACTTTATTTGTACTGCCTGTCTTTTCAAGCTGGAAGAATTCAGTATCTATCTCACTGCCTTTACCATATGCAGCTGGGTTTTCTCCTTCCCCTCTGTAATTCTTCTGGGGACACTGCATAATAAAAGTCTCAACTTAATCAAGAAAAATTCAACATGTGGCATGGCAAGAGAGAGCATTGGGATTTAAAAGCATAAAGCAAACAAACAAGCAGACCCTTGTGATGTCAGACTAATAACATATTTGCTGCTGTGCTCTCCGGCTTGCTGGTGTGTGTACTGTTTCCCTGTACAACATTGTTCTGGGCTTTGTTTCTTTCGGCTGCTCAGCTCGAGAGGGTTCCCTGCTGCCAGGGGGCTGCTGGGACACCAGCAGGTGTCTGAATAATTGGAATAAAAATTCTTTTAGAAAGAAGCAGCTCATGGAAAAGAAAACCCTGTTCTTAGATTTAAAAAAGTAAAAAAAAAAGAAAAAAAAAATCATAATTTTCCAGGTCTAATAGCAGTTTCAAATCTTCCTTTCTCTAACTTAAAGATAAAATTAAGTCAGATATGAAGAAGCAATTGTTCCAGATTGGAACAGGCTCAGCAAAGCATGTGATGAGGGAGCCATTCTCTGTGAGCCTATGGGAAGTGAAGCCTCTTTGTGGAGTAGGGACCAGTGCTTGACTGTTAGGCTGGCACCACTGAACAAGGCTGTGCGTGATTTGTCACACATGGCAATGGTGCCAGGTGAAAAGCCAGTGTGGGACTAGCCACCATCCCTGCCCCCATTCCAGACGCAGTTACAGTGGGTTTTAAATCCCCGTTTCCTACACTCTTTTCGAGAGCAAAGACTGACTGCTACAGCAGAAGCTGACTGCTTAGGCACAGATGGGTGTGGGTGTCTTTTTCTGCTTGGGCACCCAGTAGCATCAAGTAGTCCAAAAGGATGTGCTGTGGGCCAACCTAGATACTGGGGCCAGATGCCCCAGCTGGTGGGGATCCCTCCCCACAGAGGCAGTGAGCATCTCTGACACCTCCTCCCCTCCGTCCTGGCTGCCTCGCTTTGTGGCAACTGCTTGCCTTCACTGATGGATGCTCCTGGCCAAGCAGAGGGCAGGGGACTCCTTCCATTTGGCATGTAATAGCTGTGGAGCTGTGTGTGGTGTGGGCGTTGTCTGTGTTCCAAGTTCTTAGCTGCTCCCTTGAAGGCTTTGGGAAGGGTCAGAGAAGAGGGCTGGGCTCACAAGTGTGGATGTGGGTTGGAAAAGCTGAGAAGTAGCTAGTTGTAGGGAATTTTGGTGTGGACCTGGAGGAAAGACCTGTGCCATTTTAAGGCATCCCTATGCAATAGGTAGCAGGTTAGGTGGGACTGTGCAGCTGTTGAGGGGGGAAGAGACTCATTGCTGGAAATGGGTGCTTGTGCCTTGCACCTGAGAAGGGGCAGCCTGTCCCCTGCAGTGCCAAGCAAGGTACAAGTGTGGTGAGAGAGCCCAGACCAGGTCTGGGAGGTGTTCTGGGACTGATGATGGGAGTGGGCTTTAGTGCTAGTACCCCAGGTGCTCCACAGAGGAATAAGGACTGCACCCAGCCTGTATGCAAGGTTCCCTGGGTGCTGGCTCTCTGCACTTCAACCTTGGGGACAAATGCATTCTCTCTTGAATGAGACTTCTCCTTCAGGGCCATCTCAGAGTCCTGTGTAGTGTGTAAAATACCAGAAATCCCACTCCCATAACAAGAAAGGTAGCAGAATGAGCAGTGGTTAAAAGAAAATCTATATGGAAGGACATCAAGAAGGCTGGGTCCTTGCATTTGCAAGAGGACAGAGAGAAAAGGGCTTAGTGGTTGAGCGTGTAAGAGCCCCATAATTTCTGAGATCATTTTGGCATTCAGCATGTTTATGAATAATGAAATAAACTGGTGTGACATGACGGAATAAGCTGTAAAGTGTCACAAAGCACCAGAGACAAAATCCATCCAAAGTGCTTCTTTTCTTCCTGAGGAAAACGTAAAACAACTTTTCTGATTACCTGACAGTCCATTTAATCCCCAGGAAACAGTCCTTTGTTACAGTTTCAAGGAGAATTACTTGAAATAATCCTTTGTACAATGCACTTCATTCTATTTTAGTTTTAAATCATGTCTCTTTTCTTTTTTGATTTTCTTTTAAAGGAAAAAAGCAAAAAGGCACCTCATCAACACCTATGGAAGAGCTGAGGGTAAATCTGAGGCTTTCTGGTACAAGGATTGCCTTTGTGAGGAGACCTGTGCTGAAGAGACCAAGACTGCAAAGGCTGAACAAGAATTAATCACAAAAAAAAATCTCTGAAGCCCAAATCGTAGCAATTGCACAGTGCAGATTTGGCCATCACTGTGTCCCTCGGATGGGGAATGGTCCTTGGCAGGTCTGTGCCCCACGTGGATGCCTTCAGCAGGGCTTTGTGCTGCCAGTGACCCAGATTCAGGAGGAGACCTGGGGTTTCCAGCACAGAGATCTTCAAGGGTTTTGAGTGACACATGGTCAAGGAGGAGAGCTGGGCTTGTCTGTGGCTGCAGCCATCTGCCTGCCCTCCAGCAAAGGTCACTTTCCAGGAAAGAGCCAGCTCTCCTGTTGGAAAAACCTAGTGGTGTGATGAAGGAGGAAAACAAAAGGTAACAATCTCATAGCACATATTTTTCTCCTTGCATTCTGGATACCATGAGGTAGTAATTCCAACAACAAGAAAATGGTATAATCTGGAGGATATTGGAGTCTATGAGCTTGACATTTGAATGCTCTCATCTTGTCTTCTCTTTCCCATTGACTTCTGAGATTAATTTTCTCTTCTCTAGAATTGACATAAATCTTATTTGCCTCATAGAAATGTGTAAAAAGTGTCCTTATTCCCAGACACGTGTGGGCATTTTACATGTACAATCTGAAGGATGCTTTCAGGTGGGGTATCTTAGTTTAGGTCAGGGGATATGTTTAGGTGAAGAGGGGTGGATCAGAGAGCCTTCCCCCAGCGTGGGCTCAGAATGTGATGGCATTTTCCCCTTTACTAGATCTCTTCCTCCAGTGATCACGCTGTTGGACATAGAGAGAAACTGTGTGCTAGTGTCTGTGGTCAAGGCCTGGTTTTCCTCATGTTATCTCTGACTCTGCTCTTGATGGAGCCATGAAACTCACTGCCACAAGGTAGTGTGGAAACCAAGTGTTGAGTAATACTTCAGGAAGTCCTGTTTCCTAGATGACAGCGTTCTGAATGACATTGACGAGGACAAAAAAATATCTCCCCCAAATTGATGAACATCTTCAACCTCTAAGGAAGGGAATCACTTATCCAGTTGAGCTGGATCAGGAACTTGAGCTGGATCAGGAACTTGAGCTTAGCCTGAAGTGGTTTTGCAGTGATTCCTGGTGGAGTTTCTCCTACTGGGGTCTGCAGCACTAGGTCCTAGGCACATTTGAGAGAAGATTTTGAAGTATGTGTGAGAGGTTGGGGAAGGCTGCTGAAAAATGTTCACTCCCACTATGGTTCAGCACAGATTGCATTGGAGGGAGAGAAGAATTAATAACTACTGCCTAGGCCACAGGTTATTCCCTCTTTTTTCATTCTCATTTTTTTTCCACCTTTGATTTCAGAAAATTCGTTTCTTTTTCTCCTCCTAGAGAAAGAAGCTCCTTTTGATCTATAAATAGCTCCACAAGTCAAAGCGATGGGGCAACCTTAAAAATATATTATGGATACATCACTAGTGACTCTGTTGCTAAGGTTGTGTTGCGGTTTGAACAGGACTAATGTTACTTCTTTCACACTCCTGTGATTAGACACAGCGGTTGGATTTGGCACAGGAAGACTTCAGAGGATGATTGCCTTTGCTGTGTATTACTTTAGGGAAACCTTGAACCTCCACCCTTCCTCTGAGATCTGCTTATGCACCAACATGTCTGTGTGGGGTATTATTTGCTCACTTTTGGGCAAGCAGATGGGTTTGTATAAGAGATTCCTCTTCCCCAGAATGACAATCTTTTGGTATTGAGGAACCACTTGGCCATATTCATTGCTTCCCCCTGCCACCATTCCTCATCATCAGCTGTGCCAGCTGGGACTGGGACCCAGTGGAGGAGAGAAGAAAGGTGGTAGTGGGCTAGGGAAGGACAGGGGGAGGGTGGGAGCTGCAGGGTGGTGTGTGGGACTCGGGGACACTCTACACGAGAGTGTTCAAAGAGGGAGGGAGGGAGAAGGAGACAGCTTTGTAAGGGGTTAGTGCCTTCCTTCCTGGTACAGGGAGATGGTGGGGGCACAGAGACAGGATGCAGAAGGAGAATGCAGAACTCTGCAAAAATCCAGAGAGTTCTTGTGAGCTGCAAACTTTCTGAAATGCCTTCTTTAAAAAAAAGAAAAAAAAGGGCTCCTGAGAGAGGGAATAGCAGTAAGCACAATCTCGTTCTTTAAACAAATACCTTTAGAAATAATATCCTATTTGGTTCAAACAGAGCAGGAAAAGAACAACTGAAAATGCAGTTAATGTGGAATTCACTAACTGTTCATGTGAAGTTGCCAGCACATTATTCTTGTATCTTTAACCAGGGAGGACTTCACTTGCAGAAATGGCTCTTGACAAAGTTAAGTGGACCCATATATTGTTTGGAAAATTGCCCTTATTTTGTGCGCTTCTTGTTCCAGTAATGGAACCCATGAGCAGAGGATAATTGCAGCAGTCTCATCTGTCAAATAATATTAGAAGTCAACAGCTATAATCTCAGCCACTTGCTTTACACAGCTTTTCTCTGTATTTTCTGTTCAAATTGTCAGTTGTTACATGTAAGTGTCCCCATTCCCTGTGGCTGATAAAAGTAAAAAGATTTAAGTAAATCAGGAGGAGTGCAGAGACAGGGCTTGGGCAATGGCTCTCAGTGCTAGCACAGTAAATCATATGACAACAGCACACTGGATATGAAAAATTACACCCCGAGTGTAGTGTTACTTGTTACTATTATTGACAGAGCAGCGTGGCACTGAACGGTTTGGCTTTGCAGGGATTCGGGGAAGCTACTGATTGGTTTTAGCTTGTGTGGGTTTGTGCTTTATGAGCTTAGCTTTTAGTTTCAGGAGATGAATGAGTCCCTTAAAACAGAACTCAGCAGAAACCATCTTCTCATCTGTGGGTCAAATCAAAAGCATTATAAAATTAATTTGTTGGGATAGGCATTCAGCTGTGACACTGTAACTCAGGGCACAGTTTCCCCAAAGTTCCCTTCACCTCATTGTCCTTATTCTCCTTTTCCCCCCTCAGTGTAAGGGAAAAAAATACAGTCATGGTTACATTGATATAGACTCCCCACACCACCACCTCCTGGTGAGGCTCTACCTTTGCTTCTGCCTTGAACAAAGGAGGAGGAACCTATCTCCCTCTTTGTGTCTCTGCTGCTCACAAAAGGGCACAATCACTGTTTGTTGTGGTTTTGTGAGCATTTTACAGCTCTGCTAGGAGCTGGATTGAGATTGCCAATGCGTTTTTTATTGCCATTGAATAATTATCAATTGGTCAAAGCTGGATCATGAATACCTGAAGCCAAATTCATGCTCCTGGCTGGAGGGAAGCTGCTCTGTTTGTCATTACCAGCCCTCAGAGCAGCAGACAGGGTGATTGCTTCCACAAATAGCTCAAGCCATGTTTGGCAGCCTCTGTTATACTCTAACAGTAACTCCTCTGGGTTTTACTTAGTGGCATAGGTTACACGCACTGCTACTGAAATACTGTAAGAGATGTTTTCAAAGGGGGATTTGAGGGCTATTGGGATATAGATATATAGATTTCTCCATATAGAAACGTCGTCCACCCTCAGACAGCCTTGTGTGCATTTATTTTACTGCATGATGGACTACTAGCTTCCAAAATGGCCAGGGTCTTTGTACTCTGTATTCACACCTTCCCATGTTTCACAATAGCTTCCAGTGTTGACAAGCCCTCAGTGGTCAGAGCTTTCTCTTATGTTGCTTTCAATATTGATTGCTTCCTGAGGCTATCAGAAATCCTTGATATAAAGCCATATGATAAGTCCCATGTAAAGCTGTGGATACAAAGCTGAGGTGTATCGTTGCCCGTGCTGTGTGATTGAGTCATTGCTGCTCAGGTGCTCCAGTAATGTCAACTGCCTCCTTCTGCTGAATTTTATCCCTCAGAGCTAGTGATAGGGTGATCCCATCCACCATCTCATCTTCCTCTTACGGTACTTATTCCAGAAGGCCTGTAGCAATCTTTTTGGTTTTCTTCAGTGCAATATTCGTATGTATGTGGCAATAAAGGTCATAATTAATGGGCTCTGCAGTCTCCTTTTTTTAATGTCAGAATAATAAAATATCTGGCTCGTCAGATTGTTTGTCCTTATTGTTCAACTAAACGCATTTAGCACCAGAAGTAGAGTTAGCATATACGCACGTGAATACTATTCTGGCAATTATTGTCAGAAGTGACAACTGACTGCAGGTATTGGAATGATGCAACTTGTTCAAACTTAATGTTATCTATTATGAACTCGACTTCATGATAATAATAGCTGGAAGGCATTGATTTTGTTTTCTGTTACTTATCTCAAGCCCATACATTTTGCTTGCATTATTGACTTTTCTGATCATTTCATGCATCATCTCTTCAGAAGATGTGTAAATCAATGTTGACTGTGCAATGTATGTTGTTTATTAAGCTGCCATGTAGGTTTACACCTTGAAGAAAATCATCAAATGCATGTCTTGAATAATTGTTGAGCAGGCCTGGCAAGAGAGGGCAGCCTTGGAGCATGCTGGCGCTGGTGTGGAAGAGTTCAGTTAATTATTTATCTGGGACACAGTATTTGCATGCCTATATGAATTTTTTATGAAGTTAATTAGCTTTTCAAGATGTTGAATTGGTTCAGCGCTGCAATGATTGCAGCCCGACTCACTGGGCGAGTGGCTCGGAGAAACACGCTTGAGTCACAGACAGGAAAACAGGCGGTGGGGAATGCAAATGGGTGGGGGTGCCTTTGAACACTTTCAACAGGTGGCCCTTAACACCATGAAACCTATTGTGTTTGTGGTCAGCAATTTTAACATGTAATACAGGAAGGGACTTAGATTGCACTTATTTCTCAGGCAACAGATTTAGATATGTAAGCTTAAATGAAACTCCACCCACATAAAACCCAAGAAGGTGGAATGAAGACGGACTGGAGAAATTAAAACCCGTCCCAAGGGATGGCCCAGGCTGCACAGCTGCTGCACAGGCTCTTCACTCAGAATTGCTCATCCAGATCATGGGTGGAAAAAACCAGTCATCACCCCTCTGCACCATCTGGAGCCACTGCAAAGTCCTAAAAGCAGGCTGTGTGTGTCAGGTCTCAAGGCTGGGAATTCAGGTCTGCAGCTGCAATGGGAAGTGGATCCCAGTCAAACATCAGGAGGCAAACCCAGGGCCAGGAACCAGCAAGGACTGAGACTGCAGAGTCTGGTGCTATTGTGTGGTGTTTGATGGCTATTTCTTCTAATGCTCAGAGCAAGGCAGGGTGGACTGGTGTGAACTTAGACCTGCCCTGGGTTTGTTAGGGCTGTAGGTTTTTTGGCGCTTCAGTTGGGGCCAGAGGCTGCATCAGGGTAGAGTGCAATCCTTATGCTGTAGGTCTTCTGTCTACCACCATTGTGGGGCTTTGTGCCAGTCTTTAAGCAGGAATACAGGCAGCTAAAGTGTCCTTTTCCTTCATATACCTTGAAAATGGAGCCTGACTGATAAAGAGCTTCCTATGGAGCACCTCATCCAAGAGGTAAGCTCCCTCCCAAAAGACTTTGATCTGCTCACTGTTCTCCACTGTTCCCATTCCCAAGTGTTTGGTGGTGAAAGTACCAGATTTAGAAATGTTTGCATTCCTTTCCTAGGGGTCCGTTTCTGTTGAAACATTGCAGTGTCATCCACACCAATGAAGTGTGTACTGTGAAAATAATAATAATAATAATAATAACGCAAGACTGATAGATTGTAAACTAACGGTCTCTATATGAAAGATGTACCCGTATCTGATCTTTTTGCATATATGGTGATTTATTCAGAGAACAAATATTTTAGCATTTGGAAAGAGCTCCATCTTTGAATATCATCTCAAATCCAACTAAAGAGAAAAGAATGTCAAATAGGCCATATAAATTCCGTTGAATTAATGTTTTCATAATTTATATTGAAAAAAATCTGTGAATAGAAGGGTTTTTTTAAAAGTGGCTGAGGTTAGTTACTGAGCTCATTTGGAGAAATGAAATTTTCACAGGTCTAGAAATGACAAAATATAATTGATATCCATGAAGATTAAATAAGATTTAGAGCCGAGCATTGTTCATATTTAAAAGTTAAATAATAATTTGGCCTCCACATCATTAACAGTAAGTCTCACCTCTCTCTGATTTTATGTTGGCTACAGTCGAACAAAATGAGAAATAAACTGCCTCATTGGAAACTGGGGGTATAGACTAGAAGGAGATTGGCAGAAGAATGAGAGATAGTGTGTTGTTTTGGATGTGTTTATGAGCATAATTTCTCCCTGAAGTCCATGTGGAAGAACTCAGTTGGGGTACCGTGCTCCATCTAAGCTGCACAGTCCTTTCTAGATGCTTGCATTCAATGCTTCATCTGTGCTTTTGAAAAAACATTTGTGTTCTTTGTGTACTTAATTAGGTTCTTCACCCAAGGGGTGGTTGGGTGCTGGAACAGGCTCCCCAGGGCAGTGGTCACAACACCAAGCCTCACAGCATTCAGGAAGAGTTTGGACAATACTCTCAGGCACATGGTGTGACTCTTGGGAAGGGTCCTGTGCAGGGCTAAGAGTTGGACTTGATGATCCTTGTGGGTCCCTTCCAACTCAGCATATTCTGTGATTCTGTAACTCTGAGCATCATTATTCCTTATTTTTCCCTTTGAATGAACTCCTTAGAAATCTGAATGAAAACTGAAGAAAAGCCCTCACCAGGTGACTCACAGAGTATCTCTGTTCCTGCCAGCTGATGAGGGCCTTCATACAGTATCTGTTTCTAACGCAGTTTCCTGCCTCTCACACTTCCTTGTCTAAAGATGGAGCTTTATTTATCCATATGTTCTTAGATAGAGAAAAGTATTTGATTTAAAGTTTTCCTCACTGATTATCCATTTTTTCTTATGTTGCAGACTTAATAGCATGTTGGAATCCCTGCATAACAAAACGTCCCACTCAAAATACTTGCTGGACTGCTTATTATTTAAACCAGTATGTGAGTTTACATATATGCATACACAGAGTAATTTGGTAGTTCTTGGGAGGTGCTGAATATCCAAGATCCTTTGTCTCATGTGACCTTCTCTCCCCTGCAAAGTTTCCAGGGGATCAGCGGATAGTGATGGTAACATTTGATCCTCTGACTGTGATTTCTGTAGGTGCTTGGAATCCATCTTGAAGGACTCAGGAAAAGTTAGCTGAAATATCTTTAACTTTAAAGGGGAAAAGTATGACAGAAATTACATCTAATCAAGCTCCTTAACCCTGCTAATTTTGTTAATTTAAAGCTCTTTCAGTCAAATTCTGACCAGCGGTCAGTGAGACTTGGCACTGAAATCAGTACAACCAGGATTTAACCATCCATGTCATCCTCATTTTGCAATCTCTCATAGGCTGTGTATCATATCTGCCAGGTCTGTGTTTATGTCTCAAATATCTAAGACTTTGAGCAACATATAAATCCTAGTGAGGGTCTCTATCTCTTTTCTGTTCTGCAACAATGTAAAAATTTCTAAGCAAAAGAAATTATTGATCTGGTTACTAGAGACAAAGGACAATGTCCTTAATATCCTTCAAATAAGTAGGACATGAGTCGAACTAGTTTTTTTTTTCTGCAAGTTCATCTATTCATGTTCTTTCAGTTAAATAGATATATTTTAAGACATGGTATCCTGGTTACAAACCCCTATCTCCCAAAAGGTAGAGGACCTCGAACTTTCTTCCACCTTCTCTATTTCTTTCTCAAATGCAGTCCCAAATGGGAAGGAGGGCACTCAGCTTACTAGTTCTCATAACTGGATGATATTTTTGCTAAACACACACAACTTAAAGCAACAGGGCTTTGTTCCTTAGTCCTACTGTAAATGTTTTAGTAGTCTTTTCACCAAAGGCAGTGTAGGCAGCAGGATAGTGCTTCTGGTTTTTAAGGCATACAGGCAGGCAGGTGTATTGAGGACTCAGGCTGAGAGGTAACTACTCTCCTTACACTCTGGAGTTTGCCTTTGAATGGATGGTATGAAGGGCTAGGTCCATGAAGGCAGAAACTAGGATGGCACATGGGGATCAGCCTGACCTGTGAGCTGAGCTATCAGGTTATTTGCCAGTATTCATTAATTTCGATTCATATTTATGTTTATTTGCATTTTAGAATCTTATTATTGGTATGGGAAGTTGAAGATACTTTGCATTTTACTAGCTTGTATGAAGTCTGCTCTGAAAACTACGAAAATTCCAAGCTACCCATACCATTGCATGCTGGCATGTCAAAATTGGACTGGGTAGTTGTGAATGACCATATTTCCATTTCCACATGGGAGCAAATCTTCCGGTCTGGGAGTCAAAGTCGTATTATACACAGATCATTGCAAAGTAATAGAGATTTTAACATTGCTTCCTATCAGGATGCACACTCACTACTTATCAGAAAACAGCAGGAATTTGATATTTGACAGGTCAGAAAAATGTGTGACAATCCACAAGGAAAATAATTTCCCTTGATGACGTCTTTTATGGCTGCTCAATCTGTGAGTTTATACTGCCTATCTATATTCAGGTACAGATTTGATAAATTTTGTATTTTCCTTTTTATTTTTTTTTTGTCATGTGATCTATATTGGTATTGCATAGTGTTGCTCTGGCTCATTTATTTGTTAGATGAACTGTCATGAATAGGTAATACTTATATAGTTATAAGCTGCAAAACATTTTGACCTTCTATACGTCTTTAGTGACATACATGCAGAAGTGACTGATGTTGTGGTACTGTGAAGGGCACTGGACAAGCCTGAACATCAGAGCAGTCTTACCTGCTCCAGAGGAGAAGACTTCCTAGATTTTTCCTGTCCTGGGAGGAGGAGACAGATAAAGCCAAAGCAGACAGGACTGAGAATGGGAGAGAAATAAATCAGACAAAGCAGCAACACAAGGAAGAAGGGATTTTGTTTCCCAGTGCTTACTTTCTGACTGGAACTAAACCTATTTTGACTTCCTGTCAAAACGTTTTCTGATCTGCAGCTGGATCTTTTGAGAGACAAAGTTGCTGGCATTTCTACTGGATGATCACATTCATCTGAAGTGGAAGTAGGCAGGACACTGGCATTGTTGTTTTACCAGGCAGCGTGTGTGGGTGACAGCGGGGGGAATTATGTTCCAGTCCAATTGCCATCTGCCCAGCACAGCTTTCTACAATGCAGCTCAGCACAGGGATGTTTATTCCACAGGATACAATATGTACGAACTCTTCTGGTGCAAATGTGCCATCTTTTCAGATTCTTTTGAATTTCTTTTTAGTTGTGACTTAGTTCCCAGCCCCATAAATGCTTCAGTGTCTGCATGGGTCTCCACATATAAATTGCATTACTATGGAAGCAAGTGATTTTTTTTCTGACTCGAAGTATATGTTAGTTTGGAGGATCAGGGTTTCTGGCATTTTTACTTTTATAAAAAAAAATTAGAGATGTTTTGCTAGATAAATGACTATCTGATTTTTTTTGTTCAAACATTTAGATTTACATATTTTAATGGTTGTTATTCCAAGATACCTATTAAAAGTTATTACCATTTAAAAATACAATGAGAGAAACGCAGCTGCAAGATATTTAAACTCTTTCTCTGCTAATAGCTGAAGGATGAGGGCAAGCATTATGTATACTTCTCGGTGCTCTCAGAGACAGCATTCCTGTTGTTATCCCATTTTCTGTTGCTGGAGAAGGTCCTCTGCCAAGCATTGCTCACTCATTAGCACAGTTCCAGAGGTGATGCCAGTCATGGTTTGAGGTTACATGGCAGCACCTTTGGAGCTACATGTTACTCTGCTGATGCCGCTCTCCCTCTGTGTGCAACCCAGCCAGTGCTGTACCACAGCATGGCTTGTTTCACAGGACATGGGGCTAACTGCACCTCACCCTGACCATCATTGTCAGAGACATTTTTGGAATATGAGCAGCCTTGTCAAAATTGTACTGCTTTTGTTTGAAACTTCCAAAGGAGGATTTTAATAATTTGATGAAAGATGGGAAAATGTCTTTTTCTATAAGTCATCCTGACAGCCCTTTCCCCTGAGACCATCTGGATGAAGGCACGTTTGCCATCCACTGTGTAGCCCATCGCAGTGTCTTCCAGTGCATCCAACAAGCTCAGTAATCACACGTGTGCTTCTGCTGAAGCTACTGGCAGTGGTATACCTAATGATGAAGGCACAAGTTATCACTGATGGGTTTACTTGTTTAAATAGCTTGCTTCCATTATTAGTGTTTTCTGTGGACTTAGATGTTTCAATACTGGCAATGCTACATTCACAGTTTGAAGTCCTGAGGGGTTTTTCTCCTCAAAGATGCCCCAGATGTGGATTCACAAAGCAGATAACAGTCTTTTCACCTGTCTCAGGTTTGCAGACTGTTGGTTTTATCTTGAGAGGATACATCCCTAAAAGGAAAATTGCCTCCCGAAGAGGTGAAAAGTCTTGCTTCTATTGTTTCTACATTCAGTCTTGCAGGAGGTTGTGGTCATCTACACATTTTCTAACAAATTTTTCTGATATGCAGAAAGAGTTGCCCAGGGAATTTACCTCTTGTTAGGAGCTATTGACGAGGAAAATGACCTTTCTTTCCCGCAATCTGTAACTTACCTTCTGTTGTCATTTGCAATAACCATTAAAGAACAGAAGCAGTTATGGGAGAGATGTATATGAAGGAAGGTAGCTCAGAAGACAAACCATCAATAGGCACTGGCCACAGTGCATTCTAAATCCTTTTTGTGTCAATGGGAAATGAAATCTTTCTGCATGGGAAATAAAAGTAAAGGTATGTTATGATTAAAAAATTAAAGATCTGTTTAATTAGCTTTACTCATCTTTAGTGATCACCGGAAATGGAAAGGGGGTGAGAGCAGCGGAAATGAAAACTGCTAATCCTTCAAATGCAAGTGAGGAGTTGTGAATAAAGCCCAACTTTGTGGTAAGCATTTAAAGGGCCCCTTAATTAGTTTTTCTGGAAAGTTCACTGATGAAATGCTGGAATAATGATCCCATATGTTCAAAAATGTCTAGTCATTAAGCAGCATAGTGACTGAACATACTAATGCATTTGCCTTTTAGATATTTCAGGAGCGGCTGGTGCTGCTGCTGATGCTGGGGAGGTCAGCTCTTTGTTTTGCTAAATCACATGGTGGCTTTCAGAACTGAATCATTTTCTTAGTCACACTGAGAGCATCAGTTCCCAGCAAAGAGAGGAGAACGATCATGTTCGAAGTGGAAAGGGCAGAGGGTTCAAGAGGGATGGGTTTGTTTTGTTCTTTCTCTGTTTTCTGTCCTGGCCCTGGTCCACCAAAACGTGCAAGGATCTGGCGTAAATTAGCAGAACAAGTGCGGGACTGGCAGCCAACTGTCAATAAATTATTGATAGCATGAAAAATGTTTTTATTTACACTAAAGCACCCTAGGTTTTCAGACAGCTGCTCAGGTATATTCCAAAAAAAAATATCCTCACCCCATCTTTTTGTAACTGCGACAAACAAGTATCCTGTCTAACAAAGATGGTGACTGGGACTCTGAGACTGTGACTTGCCGAGGACAAGAAATCTCTTGGCTGGCACCTCGGCTCTGAAGTTACTGACTTTCACTCATTGAGACCATGGTCTGGAAGACTTGAATAATCTTCTCTAAACTTTTTAGTGCAAATCTACCTGGTCCAGCTCAATGAAATGAAAGACTTCTTATTGACTTCATTAGGATTGTATTAGGCTTAAGTTAAAAATAAGAAGCAGGGTTAGAGGTAAGATAAGAAAAATTAAAAGTAGAGGCATTTCTGCAGATGGGATTTCAGAGTGGTAGGTTTGAATGCAGAGAAACTCACCAAAGCTGTTCCAGTTGGTGTGACTAGGAAAACGACCTTGTGTCAGTAGTAATAAGACCACATGAAAATACAAAGAAAAGTGAGTTTTGGACCAATAGAAGACATGGAGGGAGGAACAGCACAAGTAATTCTCATATTTTCAAAACAACCAGAAGATCTTCAACAGACTTTGTTTTCAAGAGACAAGAAAAAAAATTGAAAAGAAGATATATTGAAAAGACGCTCAAGTTTAACATACCAGAAATAAGCATCTCAAATCTGATTTAATCCTTGTCCACTGGGGTGTTTATTTTTCCCCTTCTTACAACTTCCCTTTTAAAATCTAGAGGACAGAGGAAAATGCAGAATCAACAAACATACAACAGTGTCTTTTTATTGGTCTCTCTTCCAGTGTTTGATGGAATTAAAGAAAAAAAAAGAAAGGTGCTTCTTAGGATAAAGTCTAACACATTCTTCTTTTTAATCATGTTTCCAAGCTAAAGCAGTGTGATTAGGTATTCTCTTTGTCCTGTGGCTCCCTGGAATCAAGAGTCTTGGCTCCAGGGGACATTTTCCTCCACTTACAGCAGAAGAACCCACATCAAGTTCATTTTTTATGACTTCCATAATCACGTATGGATTGTCACAGTGTGGGAGCTGGAGTTAATTTTAACTGAATTGTGGCCTAGAAAATATAGTTGCTTAATAAGCTTGAAATATACATCAGATCAGAATTTCCATTTCCAAAATTTGGAATGAGTTACTCATCTGTGAAGCTGACAACAGCTTCCATGTTTAAGTGCTAAACAGCTTTTATTGAGCCAACTTTTAGAAGGTGCTAATATCTAGATCCACATGTCTTCTATGTTTGCAATGGCGAATACTCAAAAAGAAGCATAATTTGGCTAAAAATGAATTGATATAACAAAAAAGTTCACATTCTTCCTATGTCATTCCTGCCTGAAACAGATATAGAGGCAATTTATTCAGAATAAATTATTGCCAGCCTTAGCTAAAATAACTTGCTTTGTGAAGCTTCCTCATGTATGTAACCAAAAGGAGCTGTCTGGTTACATCTGTTTTTGCACATCTTTCAGATATATCACATACAATATCCAGCATTTGGGAATATTGTGTCATCAGTGACATTGTCTGGGGAACTCTGAGTTCATAAACCAAAGAACAGATGATATCCATCCATTTATGTAATTTTTTAATCTGTGACAGATTCAATATTGATAATATTCTTCATTGTAGTATTTACTGACAATCTTAATTTAATAAATGATGACACTATAATTTAACAAAAAAAGGTATTTATACATGGGAAGTTGCAAAATGTTCTTCATTTTGCTTAACTGTTTAAGGGCACCTTGAGAAGCAAGAAACAGTGGCGTTACTTGTGAAAAAATGAAGAATGTAGACTGGTCAGTTGAATTGTTATGTGGCATTACACATATTTGGACATGCTATTTAGTGGCAGATGTAGAAAATTCACAAAATCTGGATTGAAGCTCCTTTGCTTTTAGCTCATTTATCAGTCCACTCATTTTCTTTGTGGCCCAAATGCACTGATCTGCTTCACTCTCCCAGGTGTGTCCTCTCCTTGAGTAACACTGTCATAAACCCAGACATTAACCAAGAACCATGCAGCCACAATGGGGGGATGTTTGGAGTGATGATGTTTGTCTTCCCAAGTAACGTTATTCGTGATGGGACCCTGCTCTCTTGGAGGTGGCTGAGCACCTGCCTGCCCATGAGAAGCAGTGAATTAATTCTTTGTTTTGTTTTGCTTTGTGTGCACGGCTTTTGCTTTCCCTATTAAACTGTCTTTATGTCAACACATGAGTTTTCTAGCTTTTATCCTTCTGATTCTCTCTGTGATCCTGCTGGTGGGTGAGTGAGTGAGTGGCTGTGTGGGGCTTGGTGGCTGGCTGGGGTTAAACCACAAAAAATCTCCAAGACTGTTGTTGGTCCTCTAGTGCCCCACAACTAGGCAACCCCACTGCAAGACCTCCACAAGTGACCCACGTTTTCTTGTCTTGCCTGCTCTGTTCCTCCTCTGCTGGCTATAGAGGTTGACACCCCCAAATTTGCTTTTGCAGGAAGAGGAGAAGATAAGAGGAAGATTGGGGATCTCCAGACTCTTCACAGGGGGTAACTGTAAGTTTTGTGGCACTCTCCTTTTCTTCTTTTATTTTTTCCAGAAGGTGATTTGGCTAGAAAACTGTCTGAACTGCACTAAAGGACCGGGGATAGAAAGAGCTATGGTTTTTTTGCTTTTCAGCTAGCCAGCTGCATCTTTGCTCACATTTCTGTCTAGTTTTGCAACAACACAAGCTGGGGTGTTTCCCTTTCTTGTGTATGTTGCCCATGTTCTTGTGCAGAGCTTACATCAATGTCAACTCAGCAGTCTCCTTCCAGGATGGGGCATCCTGCAGAGCGTGGACTGCAAGGTTGTGTGGGTGTTTCAAGAAATGTTTGTGTCTTCTTTCTTTCTGCCAGTTTCTTTCTGCATACCTCTGAAAGAGGTAGAAGAATTTGTATCAGTCATCAAATCTTTGCTCTTTTGGAAATATCAAGCTTTTCGGATTGGCCTTCGGCTGAGCCCATGTGTTAGAGTTGGGGAATGCAACTGAAACATTCCTAGTGCATGCTGATGTAAATACCTGGTGAATGGGGTCTGGGGATTTTCAAGGCTTGTTTGCAAGACAGACCACAGCAGAGCAGTTTCCAGCAGGCAAGGTGTAGAATTTCAGAGTCTTAGGTCACAGAGTCCAAAAATGACGCCTTGTGCTTCTCTACTGTGCTTTACTAGATGAAATCTCAGATTCATCCTCAGCAGATGTACGCTGCCAGTGCTGGCTTTTGTAAGGAAATTGTTACTCAATGAATTTTCTATGTTTCATCAGAGCTGAACTGTGGGAAACATCACATGAAAGTAATACATCATATAAAAGATATTAAAAAGGTGAAAAATATACCTGTGGGAATTGTCTCATAATTTTATTATCCAAACCTCAAGAATTTGCCAAACAGGGCTGTAAATCTCAGACGACTGGCTATCTCACAAAATTTCTGCTGTTTTGCTAAGGAAAATAGGACAAGTGCACATTTTAATTCTGAGTACTTTGTTGCTTCTGTTTCTAGTCTGTAACTGAGCAAAGGAAGTACAGAGGTATATGAAAATGAAACTGAAGAAGAAAAGGAACTGCTTTTCTAAACATCTTGGCATTTGGCCAGGTCTTTTTGGTGATGTAAATTAGGAAAACTGTTGGAAAGCTAAGAGCTGCTTTAGATTACACCACATGAGAATCTGGCATGTAGCATTTGACAGGTTTTTGGAATTTAGATTTTCAAGAGACAAAATTTAAGGCTTTTATTTAAGTACTCAGGTGCAAATATAACCTGAGCTCTTCTTAGGTGTCTGAAAATGTCTAGCTCTTTAGAAACAGTCTCAAAGAATTAACACACAAACTATCCAGAGGTCCTCCCATATCAACATTATAACATATATATATCAACATCACTTTTGTGTAGTCATGCCTATCATAGTTCAATGACTGTCCCCATGTTCCCCTTTTTAAGCTAAATTCAGCACTAACTGACTAATTAAACAACTTTGAGATGTATTTCAGAACCTATTGACTAAAAAGCTATATTCTTTCAAAGCTGAAAGTGTTGCCTTAGGGGAATTAAGTCAGCCCTTTAAATTTTTTAGTAGCGTGGCTTTCTGCTTAATAGGTTTTGAAATACATCTCAAATTCACTTAATTAGTTATAGTGTATTTTAGCCCTGGAAAGTGGTTGGTTTTCTCCAGGCATGGACACCAACTAGTGAGGTTTGCTGCAGGCATCTCACTTGCATACCAGGCTGAATATGTCAGTGTTCCCTCCATGTGCAGTGAGGCAGATGATGGTGGAGTGCAAGAAACTGAATGTCACTAATGGTGAAAGGGTGTAGGAGACCAACCTACTGCTTGAGGCACCTTGTGCAAGGCTTTACATCCATGCTAGGTGTCTCAGGTCCCCTTGAATATTTTGACTGGCTTTCCATCAGCAATGTTGGAAGCCAAGGCAGTGCTGATGAGATCCCATTGCTGCAGAGGGTGTCAAAGGTAATTTAAGGTTTTGTGGGATATTCTATTTGAGAAATGTGTGGGACCTCTGCAGGGAGGTATCTGCAGGGTATCATCTCTGACAGCCCTGGATATATGTCTCAAATACTTTAGGACAGCTCATGCAGCCAGACACATATGTTTAGGTAACTTAATTTTGTCTGGTGTGCCTGTACACACCTAAATTACACACCTAAATTCCTAAATTAAGTTGGTTGGGTTTTTTTTCTTTTATTTAATCTGGAGCTGAATCTTCTGTGGCATGACTGCACGGTGGTGTGCCTAAGCACGCTGAGCTCCATGAGCCATCCCAGCCTCAGGAAAGTGCTCTGCCTGTGCCTGGTCTGCATGGTGGGAGAGCAGGGAGAGCCCTGCTGTCTTCGGGTTTGTAAATCTTCCCTCCTTCCGAGTAGAAGCAAAGGTGTTCTGCTAGGCTCCTGGTCACTTCTCTCCGTGCTCACTGGCCTGAACCCACAGAGGTGCTTTCCTTCATCTTCACAGAGGAGAGCGTGTGCTTAATTACCTGTAGGTGCTACTGAAACTTACTGGTTTTACACTAGAAAGGTAAATTCATATAATTCAGCAGCATCCACTGCCACAAAAACTACTTAGAACAAATGTCTATAGATATCACATTGCCCTTCAAAACCAGGTATCACTCCCTCTGCTTTTATCAGAACAGATAATTTGTTAATACTCACATTAGTCAGTTCTCTCACTGAGGTCTATTATTAGTGAATAACATGCTCATTTTCTAATACTGCATATACAAACTTAACCTGTCTACTAGATTTATGGGTGCTATTTTTTTCTGAGTCTTGTCTACTGCTTATTTTCTTCAGAGATGTTTTTTCTTTCTGAAACCACACAGAGATATATTTTGAGAAAGACTTTGACTAACAGCTGTTTGACCTGCCAGGTTGGAAATCTCTTGTACTGGTTCTGTTCTACTGCCAGACTGAAACAGTATGAAAATACACAGACTCAGGTGATTTCTTCTGGGTATTGACAATGAGGTTTTTGAACAGAATTTTAAATTTACTTTCTGAAACTAGGGCTAAAGGAGGGACATAATTGATCTAGGAACTTGCCAGAAATCATTATCTTTTCTGTCACTGTTTCTGTTCCTTATTTTCCCCCAAAGTTCTTTATTATGTTTTTGAGTGTTTTTGAAGCAAGTCTTTGTTTGAGATTGCCCAGGTCCTATGCATCTACTGTTATACAAGGAATAATTCAAGTAAAACAAAAATTATTCTAACCTTCCCTTCAAATTCAAAGCAAAGCATACTGTAAGTAATTCCAGACAATTTCAGTGCTCAACAGTTTTTGAGCTCTTTAGAATCTGTGCAAAGATACAACAAGAGAGAAAGAGAACTCCCCCCTCCCCTATTAATAATGAAAATGAGCTTGAAGAAAGATAAAATTTGCAAAGCTATTATTTCCATTACCCAAAATAAACAAATATCAGTCTAAGTATAACTGCAGCAAAGCCAACATTAACAAAAATTACACAATAGTATACAAACCTTAGTCAATTCTGAAAATTCTGAACTTGGTCGTTATGACAAAGTCAGATAAAATCCGCATTCCTTCTCTTATAAAGACTTTATAGAGGAGCAGATAGGAAGTTTTTGGTAAGACAGTGACTGACACAACGACACTGATTGGACTGGTGTGCCTGTGCTAGGACGTATTTAAATCTGAGCAGGCCTGGAGTATTCAAAGGCACAGGCTGCCTCTGATCTGGGATACCTACATGTGCTACAGCATCATTTTCCATAAATCTGATCCCTGAGCAGAGCTGCCTAAATTATGTGCCAGGACTAGTTTTGTTTGATGATCTCAAGTACTTTTTTCTGCTTCCAGCTTATTCACGAATGGCTTTGAGATTTGTTTAGATTTACTAACATTTTTCTGGTCATAAATAAACTGATAATGAAATAATTAGCCACTATGGTAAGGTGATGGCGTATATTTATGTCATAGGAATAGTCTCTGAACTCTGGTGATACTGTCTCTGCTCCATAACTGGACAATCTGCAGTTTATATGCAGTGGTCTCTGCCCTGTTCAGGGCATTCAGAAATATTTGTTACTGCTTGAGAAAAAAATAATCTGTTGCAGTGCTAATAATGTTATGGATGCTTGTTCTAACCAATATTTATGAGGTTTTTTACTTTCCATTACTGATCCCGCAGCTCTCAGCATTGCACAAGACTGCAGGGACACCAATGAAACAAGCTACTGGGCTTGGATTACATTTTAAAAGGTTTGTTCTCTTTCCTCTGCTTTTTGTGAAAGCAAACCACTTATGAGAAGACATTAGTCATCAAAGAAACAGAGACAATAAAGGTAGAGTTGGGTGTTGCCCATAGTTCTAGGAGGATGTATTATTTATAGGTGTAAACTTTTACTATTTTAATACATCTGCATAGGCCTAGTAGGTTTTTGTCCTGTTTGGCCTGAGGCTGGCAGTCACAGAGTATTAGGAAGAGCTGAATTAACTATTCCAAGTCAAAACATATTGAACCTTTTTCTATTTTTACTTCCTCAGAAAGCATGTTTCCAGCAAGAAAGGAGCCTTTTCTGTTTTTTTTTTTTGTTTGTTTTTAGAAAACAGGGATTGATAATATTTCATTTTACCAAATTTTCCCACATTCATCTTTCAGGTTTGCTTAGGAAAACAATTTTCCCATAAATTTTTAATTCCTTTCATAATTTTCCCTGAACAAACAACAATACTCTTTTCTTACTTATGCTAATAAGTGGAACTCAGTTGTAATGAAGAAAAGCAATATTTGTGTTGCAGCAGAGCAAAATTTTAATATTTTAAAGTGATCTAGAAAGCCAGTAAAATAAAATTGACTTCCTTTTATTAATGAATGCTTCCAAATGAGCAGATCAGTTAACGTGTGCAAAAAGTTCTGCTGGACTGTTTTGACTCATGATTTCTTGTGCTTGGTCTATGCAGTATGTTAGCATACTTATTTATCTTTTGGTTGTTGAAATAGTGTTCCAGAATACAAACTGGATTTTTTAAACAAGACTGGGAGGATTTTTTTGATTTTATCAAATAGTATTCTGGGCACAAAAATGTATTCAGACTGACTGGGTCTTGCCTCACTTCCTTGGAAGCAGTACAGTAGGAAGCTGGGTTATCATTGCAATCTTCCCCCTCCCTCCCACCCCTTCCTTTCCTCGAACAGTGAAACTACAATTGTTCCACCACAAACAGACCATTCGCCCTGAGTTAAGTATTTGGTTTCAACAAAACACAAGGGTACATCTTGCTATAGTTTGTTGAGATAACTGTGGGGTTTTGGAGGTTGGTCGTAATAACTAATCCACCGTGGCAAAATACAAATGTGGCAAAATTTATGTTACCTTGTTGTGGGATCTCCCATCTGTTCTTTCTGCACCTTGCCCCTTTCGCAGCCCACCCAGTTACCCAGCACTCCCAGGAGGCTGTAGCACCACTTTACTGACAACCTCCAGCAGATGAAAAATTGCTGCCCTTTGTCTGCAGCACTGACCATGTCCTGCTAAAGGGAGCAGCTGCAGTCCACCAGTACGGTGGCTCCTCTGGCTCCACCATCCACTACTCTGGTCTCAAGGCTTTTACTCCAGCACATTTTCAGGTCTAGATCATAAACAGCATGTGTATTTTACTACTTATGCTTTTAACGACATTGTTATTAACTTACTGCAAGTCCCATATAAATAAACCTAATTAATTGTCTTTTACCTTTATATGTCTGAATGATGTGTTAGTTGTCATTTTCTTTCCCAAATAATGGAAAAAGTGTGTACAAATTTTATGAGTTAGTACTAAATGGCTAAAGTAGACACAATTAGGAGCTGGGAGCCTCTTTGGACTAATTATAGGACATGGTGTTTCAGTTCCATTTAACTTGCTCAAATCCAGCCTGGACCAGTGGTAACAAAGAGCCTGGCATGGCGACTGGCCAGTGTTATGGAGTGTAAAATTAGTGGGCTGTTCCTTACCCCTGTTCCTCCTGATGGACACATATTCATACAAACACCCTCACCACCCTCACCTGCTGCCACACTCAGCCACAGCATGAGAGATGGCAACTCTCCTGATCTCCCCTTCCCCTCTCCAGACTGATCACTCCTCTGTAGCCCTGTGACTGAGTCCCAGGTTATAAGAGGCTTTTCCTATGTGGGCTGCAGCCCCAGAAGTGATTTTGCCGAGAACCAAAATGCATCACACTAGGAGATTGGATGCACTGAACGAAGTCCACAATCAGCATGATGCCTAAGGGTATGCCTGGTTTTCAATAAAGTCCAGCAGGCATCAAATGGAGCTTGCTCTTTAGTACTGTGCTGCTTTCAGGCTGGGAGGATCAGTTTTAAGAAATAGATATCTCAAGTTATGCAGGGAAGGAGATTTTATTGTTGTTGTTCTTGTGGGGTTTTTCTCCCTTTTGTAAAAGGAGTAAGTAAATATCTTGTTTATTTGGAAAGGTAATACTCTGTTTAGGTAATCTGTTGTTTTGAAGGATCTTGCTTATATTAAGGAAAACAATATCTGTATCTCTCCAGCTTAGCTATTTGCAGGACACTTATCTTTGCAGTGTCTGAGAGCCAAGCATGGTCATTAAGGGAAATGCTAACATGTTGAAATCCTAAATGAGAACTGCATTATGGGATAAGTTCAATTTCATGTCATAGTGGGAAAACTACAGCCTTGCTGAAGATGAGCAGGGTATTGAATCCAAGTCCTATTAACTTTGTGTGCTGGGATTTTTTCCCCCCTTTTAACTTTCTGTTTGTTAGAGACTTTAGATCTTGATAGGTCATAAAGCTTGATGTGGGGGGGGAAATTATGTAATAAACCCAAACAGCATCAGTAGATTGGAGAGCAAGAACAACCTGGCACTCTGGGAGCTGCAGCTGATGAAGGGTACAGAAAGAAATGATTGACACCAGCATACAAACACATGCCCTGACTAGACACAGCAATGTAGCTCAATCGCGAAGTTATATCCTGTGACGAGATGAAAGAATACAGGCTTTAAATGTAAACCACTTTGCGAACATAAACTCCCCACATATTGGAGCGAGTCCCTGAGGAGCAACAGTGTGCCCCATGCCCCTCCTTTGCTCCCCCTCACTTCAGATCCCACTCCACAGGCAGCAGGCAGGTTCAAACAAGGTCAAAGTGTCTGGCTTCTTGGCAGAAGCTGTCCTTTCTGCAAACTTAATAAATGGGGTCCAGGTGCAGAAGATATTCTTTGCAAATTTGTCCTCCATTGGGCCTGTAATGTTTTCCATTGCCGAGGCTGGAGCTCCCAGGTTGTATTAGTCCCCTGCTGATCAGAAAAGGGTTTGACAATGACCAGTTGCCAAGAGAAGGAACTTAATCAAATTAGAATGCATAAAATTTCCGAAAAACATTCTATGAATTTAGCACTGCATGCAGCTGCCTAGAGCAGAGGTCTTGAACACCCTGCCCATAGGCTGGAGTTTTATTTCTTTGTGGGCCATATGGCATATGAAGCTTTGGAAACATGCTTACTTTACTAATAAAATGCTGCTCACCCACCTGGTTACAAAACTAACCTCTAAAAGAAAGATAACCATAACAGATAAAGAGTTCTCTTCCTTATGTGAAATGGGAGCTCTGGGAAAAATTAATTCCTTCCTACACTTTCCTCCTTTGCACTGCACTGCATTGGGATGCTCACTCTGAAGTGTAATAATGATATAAATCTCTGTTAAAATGACCAGTTTTTGTCAAATGAACTAGGAAAGAAGAAAGAAACATAAGGCTGGAAGAGACTTTCTAAATCAACAAATGCAGTTACATACTGTCACTGGTAATAACCTTATTACAATATGACCAATCAAGCCTACTTTGAGTTGAGAAAAAAATAAAACTGCTGAAGGGAAAAATGGGACTTGCTGATGGGAAGGAAACTCAGAAGCTATAAAGTTAGGGCTGAAAGAAAGAAACAAGCAAGGGAAAGGGAAAGGGGAAGGGGAAGAAAAAAGTAAAAAAAATAAAATAATTAAAAAAATAGAGAAATAGTGAGAGAAAGTAAGAGGCTAACAAAAAAAAAGAGAAAAAATGGTCAAAATACTTCTGAGGCATATTTTCTTGCTGATGTTGATCGATACGACTTGAATGGCTGCTGATGACAGATATGAGCCTTGTTACTGCATATGAGACATATGCCAGTTCTGATTGTAGTATAACTTCCTCCATAATGTCACTGCTGTTGTGTAACAGGTAATAAATTTTCATTTGATGATGTTTGCTTCCTGGGAACACTTGAGTTTTACTTGGAGAGTTGCAAAGAAGTGGTGTTTTAGCTTGAGTTTTACTGAAAGCAATTTTTACCTGTACATTCGGAAACACAAATAATGTATTTGCACAGTTAGTGCAACACACGCAGGCTGTGTCTAGTTATGGACCACAAGCCCATAAGAGGCATTATTTCTCTTCCTGACTGGATCATTATGGGTCAAGCTCTGAACTGTACCATGCTGCATTACTTCATCTCTGTGTTGTTCAGTCAAAGCCACAAAAAAACTCACCACGGGATTTAGATGTCTACACTACTCTATATTCAATTGAGATATTTGCAAGATACAATTTAATTGGATTTTCATACTGGTTGGAGCTTAAAATCAAACTTCATTATTGGCTCACTCGAATGGCAAATACATGGAAAGTTCTGAGTGACTTTGGATGGGATAAATGAACCTAATAAATTAGTCATCCAGCTGTGTTATGAAAACAGTTTTTTTCTAGAATGTTTGCTTTCAACTTGCCAAGCACTGCTCCAGCTTTGTATGGTTTTGCAGCAATTTTGAGCAGAGCCTGGCAACAATACCTAACTCAATGTTAGCTTTGTCCTATGCAGAATGGCTGGTAGGCTGGTCCCAGGAAGCTGACTTTCCTTTGCAAATTGGTCAGGACTTAAAACTATCTCCTGTCACTGCCCCTCATTTCACATTAACCTTAAGTGATGCCCAGAAGGACCTAACTGCAGGGCACTGGAAACAAATGTACCAGAAATCCATCCTTCCACAGTTTTACCACCAGGCATTAGATATATCAGAGATCATTCTATTTAATTTATGAGGTGTGAGAATCAAATAACCTATATAAAAATTTATGTTGTGTCTCTAGATGTCCAATCGAGATTGAAATATGTCTGGTTAACTTCCAAATAAATTGACTCCTCCAGAGTTTTCACTGAATTTTTCTCCCAGGCTAGAGTATGATTGAGTTTTATAGGTTTAACGTTGTGAAGTAGCACCTTAGAGAGAGTAGAGTTGAGACATTTGCCCATACCATAGGCATATGCTATTGTTTCAATACCAGTGAGGGGAACTCACTTTAGAGGGAGTTTATGATTCTGTTTTGCCTCTAATTACTGATTAAAATGGTACCATAGCAACATTTGAAGAGAATCAAGCCCAGCCTACTGAGGGATAGAACTAGTGTTGTGGGAAGTATTTTTGGATGCTTCTCAGCCAGCAGAAATTCAGTCATCATCTTCAGGTTAACTGGGATTGGAGAAAAGGAAACATAATCTCACTTTTGAGTCACATTCTCCCAGACAGGTGAATGTGGGACACTGACACTTGTACATCCATCCAGCCAGAGTTCTCTCTTACCAAAAATGTAAGCAAAACATATATGAAAGCAAATTCAGGCACCCTTCTGCAGTGTGCCTGTTGCAGGGAGCCCTGCAAGCTGCTGGGACACGTGCCAAGGAATTACCATCTTGGTGGGATCCGTGGGTCTTTCCTTGTGGCTGGGGTCGGTGCATCAGGCTGTGCCAGGCTTTCATGCTTCTGGCCTGCAGTGCAAGTGGCGGAGCTGAACATGGGACAACTTTGTCCATCCTGGAGAGGGTGATATATGAATAGTTCTTCTGGACACGGGTGTACGTTTCCCCTTTAGTACTCCCTTTTTGGTGCTGTTATATCACCACACCTTGAAATGTGGGTGGTAGCTCTAGTTAAGGCTGTGTTATGGTTTAACCCTGGCCAGCAACCAAGCCCCATGCAGCTGCTTGCTCACTCCCTCAGCAGCGGGACTGAGGAGAGAATTGAAAGACTAAAAGCCAGAAAACTTGTAGATTGAGATAAAATCAGTTTAATAGGGGAAGCAAAAGCTATTCATGGAAGCAAAGCAAAACAAGGTTCAGTCACCTACAGGAAAGCAGAGCTCCATCATGCATAATGGATGCTTGGAAGACAAATGCCATAACTCCAAACGTACCAGCTTTTCTCCTTTTCCCCTTTGCTTTATATACTGAGCATGATGTCATATGGTATGGAATACCCCTTTGGTCAGTTTGGTCAGCTGTTCATATTGTACCTTCTCCCAACTTCCCATCCAACCCCAGTCTCCTTACCACTGTGGCAGTAAAAGCAGAAAAGGCCTTGGCTCTGTGTAAGCCCTGTTCAGCAATAACAAAACCATCTCTGTATTATCAAGCTTGTATTCATCACAAACCCAAAACACAGCCACAGCCCATACTGGCCACTGTGAAGAAAACTAACTCTATCCCAGCCAAAACCAGCACAGGGTAGAAAGTTGTATCTTTGCCTTGATGTGCGTATAATGTAGTTGAGCTGAGGACAATACATAGGAGAGCAAATCCAACACAAGCAATGCTTTAGGAGTGATAGGGACAGGAGATGTGTTGGTCAGGGGACAACTTCAACAAAGGAGTTGGTTGTGCAAACCCTGATCACAAGAGATTGAGAGATATTAAGCAGAAGTCCATTGCAAATTCTTCAGGATTGCTGAGCCTAAACTTGGCATTTTTAACACTCTTCATACATCCATAGAAAACACTTGGGGTAACGTTAATCACACCTTACTAGCTGGCAAAGGAATCTGTGCAAAGACTGCACACAAGATTGTTTTTTTCTTCTGAAAGTGGCAAAAGCAAGACTGGAGTATTGGCAGAAGAACTGTGGTCTCACAACCCATTATTTTTTACCCTGAAATTTTTCCTTTACTCAGTTAAATCTGGGGCAGGAGTTATGTTTTACACTCTGGGGAAGCAGCTTTGCCTTACCTTTCACACTGTGTACCATTTCAGACTTTAACTTGATGACTGTAATGAATTTGTAGGGTAGGTAAAACAGCAAAATAGAAACATCTAAATCTCTGTTCTTTTTGTGAAAACTTACAACTGGAACAATGATTACAGTTCCTTGGGGCTGTTAAATCCTGTGGGAGCTCTTGAAAATTATAACAGATTTCAATGACTCTGTGTAGCAAATATGACCCATGATTCCACCTATGTTTTCCTTTACTTTTTTTTTAATTCCTACCCCTCCACTTTGCTCCTTTCATCAGCTCTTTTTAACTTTGTCCTGCCCTTGATTTTTTCCTGGAATAATCTAGCTCTCTTGGGCTCAGTCTTCATTAAAAAGGAAAAAAAGTTATCTAACGTGTCTTACCTAACAGCCCTGTTTTTTCCACTAAAGGTGAGAAAGGTGATTTTCTTTTCAGGCCTGCCAATTCTTGTCTTTTCTTCTGAGATTGCTCACCAGCATGGAGATGGCTTTGTGCTGTGAATTCCTCTTTCACCGTTCTGCTCAGAACTGGGTCATGACCACCATATTGTACCAAGGTTGCCGTGCAGCTATCCATTCAGAAAGACTTCCAGTGAGAACTAGCAATATTCTTTCCTTTGAAGTGTTGATAACAGCTATTATTGTGTTCTTCCTGTCCTGGGTGAGTTTACATAAGTGATTGTGTATGTGTGTGAGATAGCAAAGGGGGAAGAAGCAGATGGAAGAGTAGTAGTAACTGGAGAGTGGATGAGTCCACAGCACATGGGTAAAGGAAATACTGGGAGAAATAATTAGTGCTGTAATCTGATTTGCTAATAATCCATTTATAAAACAGTTATGATATATACTTGTAGGAATGTGACTGATCATAACGAAAAATCGTATTACTTCCTCCCCTCCCACTCTGTATTAAGGAACCTTAATTACTTGATGGCTCAAGACTTTGTGAGTGACTCATGCTACAAAAAGTCAGATGCTCACAGCACATAATGGAGCTCTTGAAAAGCTTTTATAATGATGGCGGGCTTGCACTACCTCCCTCCCATATATCCCTCTTTGCCAAAGAGTTATTAGGTAATTTAAAATAATTAAAAAGGAAATAATTAAAAGATTTTACACACACAGAAATAGCACTTGCAGCTAATTATGTAAGTCTATCACTTCTAACAGTGGAACACAGTTACCATTATCAGAGAATTGTGTTTGAATTGTGGAGGATAATCCTCTGGTCCCATGTTACACTCCTGCAAGTGGGAACTGGTTGTCTAGGATTCTACAGAATGAAAGAGGTGTATGAAGCCTGTGCTCTAGTCACAGCTCTGCCGTAAGAGGTTTCTGCTCAACTTTGTTCCCTGCAGATTTTTACCTAATTAAAACATAGCAGGGAACGAAAACCCCTCCCTCTAATCTTAATGTGTTTGCACAGGGTGTTCTGCTAAACGCACAGGAGTTCCTGCACTTTTGCAACACCCTGTAGGCTTGGGATGCTGGAGTAACTTCCTGACAGGGAACCCTAGGCATGGGTCATATTAAATGAAGTAAATGACAAAATTATCCTATGGGCTTGCAATCGGCAGCGTGGACATCATCTCTATAAGTGTGGTGATAGGGGTATGAGGTAATAAATTATTTCATTGATCAGCAACATAGAGCTTTCATGTGGGTTGTGGCAGGCGCTTAACAGTGCAAAAAAAAATTACATTGTAATTTTATCATAAGAAGCTAATATCTTACCCAAAAAAAGCCTTTGACACTTTAGGCATTCAGAATCTAATTATTCAGAGATAAATTTGGCCAAAAAAGAGAGACAAACCTCCCTCTACCTTTGAAAAATACCAGTAATAGATCACTGCTGATAATCAGAATGCCCCTAACATTGGGTAGTCACTAATTCAAAGTGTATGGCCAAACTGTGAAATAGCAGCCAAAAGTAACCATACTTGTTTGGATCCCTTGACTTTTTATGTGTTTTTGATATCTTCTCCTCAATTTCCAGTAACAGGGACTAGAGTCAAAGCCATCTTTTTGTGTCTGCGATGTCCTGATCCCTATGGATGTGAGGGAGCACCTGCCCGGACAGGCTTGGTAGCATCAGTTTTGGTGCCTTTTTTCTCCTAGCTGCCCATTCTTCATCCACACCATGTCATATATAAACCCGTTGTGCAGGGGCAGATATTGCTTGAGAGACTGCATCACTGCAGAGGCATAACAGGAGGTGGTGTGGAAGAAGGAGACTGGAAGGGTTGAGTAGTTTGGAGTACCTCTGTAGTGGATGTCATCAGCCTTTAGGCTAGCGGGTGGTCATGGGGTTTCTCTGACCCCTTCCCTGACTGTGTAGATGACAAAACACATCAGCTTCTGTCAGTGCTTTTCAGGCTGTGGCCAATGAACCACAAACTTGTCCAGGAAGCCACAGAGAGTACTCTGTGAAGACATATTGAACAGAGTCTTTCACATCATTATTATATAGCTTTTTATTGCAAACTGAGAAGTAAGAGTTTCAGTTTTTCATTTGGCAAAAATACTGAGGATTTACTTAAAACCTAACTGGCACATTAATTCCTTCTTGTTGATATATGTTTCCCAACAGAGAGAATTGCCCAGGTGCTAAGCATGGATGGAGACTTCCAGTATGCTTCACTTGGCAAATCATGGACCAACCTTGGTCTGCATCCCAGGTCTCCCTTGTCAAGGTCACTTCCCTAGCGATATTTGCCAGAATCTTCCTGACGCCCTGTAGAGGCGTTGGGGTCCTCTAAAGGGGTGTTCAAAGCAGATAGTTCATTTAGCCACTCCATAATGGGCTCTAGAGAAGTTTGTATCTCCCTGTTCTTTGTCTGTAGATGAAACACAGAGAAAGGAAACCAGCTTTTGTGAGCGTCTGCACGGTTTGAATATTTGGTTGTAATATGGGCTAACAGCAATTTCCTGACATATGAAATGCTTTTTGAGTTATGGAGAGATTGTGCTTTCTAAAAGCTAAGCATTATAATCATCATGTAGTACTTTAGGAGTGGTGTAAGAGAGGTTGTATTAAATACCATCATTAATGATCTAAAAGAAAAAAGTGAGAAGAACACGATTACAAAATTCAGAGGATATTGAATTAGGAGGACTAGAGAGAAAATGAGATAATAAAAAGAGACCTAAAGAGATTATAAAGGTAGGTGGGGGTTTTTATAGAAACTAAGATTCATCCTGGAAAACAGCAGGATAATAAATCTGACAGAAAATAATTTGAAACATGTATCTCCAAGAGGAAGAAGAAACCTGGGAAGCAGTAATTCTGAAAGAAGTAAGATGATAATGGTTAGCCAACCAAGCAAATTTGCAATATCATAAAGCTGCAAAGTGTCCAATGTAATTTTCAGTTGCAAATGCCAAACTATCATGTCACAAGACCAATAATCTTTTTTGCAAACAGTTTATTGCAACTGAATGCAGAACAGCTCAAGCGGTTTTCAACTCTGAGAAGGGATTTTTGATCTATTAAGTCACCGTGCAGTGTCCTCAATAAAACTAATACCCATTTTAAATGTTTCAAGATATTTCCTAAAACTGGTGAGATTCTATTTTGTCCGTGCTACCAGGTCTGTCACACAGACCCACCATGGTCTTCAGCTGCTGTCTGTTCAGTTGTGTGAAGCAATGTTGATAGCAACTATGACACACTTTCTTTTGCTCTTCCTCTTGAGGGAAAAGTTTGCATGTATGGCTGCAGGCTGAAGCAGAAAGAAGGGGAGGATGCTTGCCTATTATTTTACTGAAATGTGCAAAGTGCTGACCCTGGCAATGTGTGGGTTGAAAATCTACCCTTCACTGAGAGTAGGCAGTGGGGAACAAGTGGTAGAATTTATGGTGGTTTAAATGAAAAGTTTCATTCTGCAGTTGAATTGGGCTAAGAGCATACAAGCAGGCTATTACTACACCTTGTCTGAGGAGTGAAGACTCATAAATTTGTAGTAGTTGAAGACTTTTGCGTTGCCCTCATTATACCCACAGTTCCTTGGCCCTGGACCAGCAGCTCTCTGTGATATTTCCATAGAGCTACAGCAGAGCAGAAGACAGCAAAACTTGTTCCTGAAAAGTAACATGACCCCTTACATATTCTGGGCTGAGACTACTGGGTATCATGTTGAAGCTGGTGCAGTAGGCAGTGAGAAGCCAACATAGTAAGCAAAGGACAGTTTTGATATGTTCCAAGGAAAAAATATTGCCAAGGAGGTACTCAGTGGATCTGCTGAGGAACTGTGTTGCTGCATTTGGTTCCCACTGTATTTTTTTAATCACTGAAGTTTTCAGACCCAGGTAGATTATATTTACAATTTCCCTATTAAATCATCATAAACTTTTAATGCTGGGAATATTACCTGTTCAAAAACCCAAATGTAAATAGCAAAGGTTTGGAGTAGTTATTGAAATTTCTGTCAGTGTGAATCATACCATCTTACCCAAGAAATAAGGTGCTGGATTTAATAAGGCAGAAGCTGTGAAAATGAATATCTCCTCCAAATAAAGCAAAACTAACATTTTACTATCTTCTGATGGTTGAAAATTTATGGTGGCAGCTAAGATATGAATGAAAGTTAAATAGTCCTATTAATTTGATTACTTGTTTCCAGAGCCATCAGACATGCGGAAAGTAATATCATGTGGGAAGTGGTGTAAGATTTACACTCGCCTGTGAGAAATCACTGCTCCGTCTATCAGATTTGATAGGTGTCAGAGGGCCCTTTGAAAATTAATAATAAGAGAACTGAATAATAAGAAAGACACGTAGCTGTTTAAAACTTTTGAACATTTGAATGAATTCTCGAACTAATTCAAAGAAAAGTTTAAATGGAAGTTTTGACTTATATCTGCAATACGGTAGAACTGCCCAGCCAAATGTGTGAATTATCTCACACTCACTGGCATTTGTGAGGGGCATTTTTGAGGTGCAAAAGATTTTATGGCCATTAAAATTAGAGAAAATATGGTTTGAGTTTGTGCCTGTGTGCTTTTGTGGTACAGATCTCAACTGGGCCAGGACCCTGCTGTTCAGGTTTTTGCACAGACCCGAGCCATATTGTTATGCAACAACCCTCATAAACAATGTTCCTTCAATTTATTTTATGTTAAAATTTGCTAAGCTATTAAATGCAATAAATTCCTCTTGGCCAGGGCGGTGCGATGTGCCGCAGCTGCTGTAGTGGTGGTCACAAAATCATGCTGATGAAGGGTCTGTTTCTTGCCCTGTGAATGCCAATGGCAGAACTCTTTGTTGACTTCAGTGGGAGTGCTGTTAAAACCTAGAGGAGGCTTAAACAGAAGTAACTCTCCTGAATTGGTGAACAGACACTTGTCATGTTTCATCTTTGTGTCTTCTTCTGTTGGGGGGAAACCTTTCCTCCAACAGTCTGGGAAAGTTATATTATGGAAGTTAGCAGAGCAATGTAAAACAAAGCCCTGTTCAGAGCCTGCGTTTCCCATGAAACAGCAGCAGTTACTTTTGCAGCCTGGCACAGAGTAGGGCTGGATTAATCTCTTATTCTTCATTTGAAAGGCCCTGTATTAAAAGACTAAGGTTTAGGATTTTACATCCATTTAATACCTGGCTAAGTATTGGGAGTATGTGTTCAGATATTAATGTGACTAAAAAGATATATGCTTGGGTTAAGGTTATTTCAAAAAAAGAAGCTCTGTCATTAATAATTTTTGGTCAGGAGCTCTCCCCGTCATCAGGAGATAAATCATCTTCCAGCAGCTATGACAGCTCTTTAAGTCTGAGGCCCGAACAGCTTAATTGGGGAAATGATCAATTCTAAGATACATAGTCAAGATGACATCCTTGGTGCAGTAAATTCTTTCAGGAATGAACATGAATAAAATGAGTATATTTATGGAACAGTGAGGTAATTCAGAATCTTGGCTGTTAGGGAGCCTATGCATCTTCATTCCTTTTTTGCCCTGTAGCAATTTTCCAAGGCTCAAAACTCAGATAACTGTCAATGGTTTGAAAACTACTCCAGGTGAATGTGGACTTTGTAAAAATGAAGAATCTTTCCAAATACTATGAATGAATAAAAAGTCTGTGTTTCCCAGTGAATATTATGAGTTGACTGTACCTGGTTTATTCTACACATGGAGCAAACATAAAACAAAACCCCCCTGAAGCAAATCCCCAAAACCTTTTCCCTGTGAGTTACTGGAAATTATTGCCATTTTAGGGTGACAACTATGTGCACTGACTCCATCCATAGATCCTACAAACAGAATAAGCACAGGACTTCCTGTACTTTAGGTGCCTGAGCAGCACTTGAAAATCCCATGGTTTGTCTTTGCAACTTTCTTAAATTATTGATTTGTTAAGTGAGGTCACCTAGAAAGAGAAAAACTGATTCACCTTTTGGGAAAAATATCCTTACTCCAAGGCCCTACCAGCTAGCTCTCCCTCTCTGCTCATCTTCCCACCCTGGATAGCATCCTGCAGTATGGGGTTGAGGTCTCAGGACTGCTCTCTGTTAGGAGCCTCGCCCTGGTGTTTAGAGGACTGTGGAGGGTGGTAGGGGTAAGACAAGAAGGACGGTATGTGGCAGCAGATCAGGTAAGTCCGGAGGTGGGCAATGGGTGCAGAAGTAACCCGTGCAGAAACAGAAAGATAGTAAGACCCACATGTGGCACTGAGACTGTTGAAAAAGAAAAATTTTTTCATGGCTGATCTCTCCACCCTTAAGTCCCGTGGGCCTTGCTGGGATTTCCACAGTTTATATGGTGCCCTGCTATGACATGCAGGGAGTTTCAAAGGTGTGTGATTTGTTATATGGAACAATTAATGACCTGGCAAGTTTTCCTCTGGATACTGTCATTACATTATTCACCAGTAGCATTGACTGCTGCCTGGAATTTACTTCGCAATGGAGGATGTCTCCCATTTGGGCATGTATACTGCTGTAATTTCCAATCTTGCCTGCTTTTTTCCCCAATGAGAGAGGAATGAGATGCACCAACAGCCCTGGAGGGGTGCCATAGCTGTGATTCACTGGCTGGGCTCAGGCAAGGAGGAAACCAAAGCAGGGGCAGGACACAGGGGAAACAAAACTGCTGCTGGCCAGAGACTCTGTGGGCTGGAGGTGGCTGCTGCTGCCATCCAGTTCTGCTGCTGCTGCTGCTGGAGGAGACCAGGTGCTTTGCAAGCTGTCGGTGTTGATTGTGGTGGGGGACAGCGCTGGGTACGCACCGCAGAAATGGGCTCTGGAGCCTGCTAGGTATGTACCAATCAATTTTGGTTTCAAACTGGTTTATTCTCATTCCTACATTCCGTGTGTCCGCAAATGTTCCCAGAGATGACAAAACGCTACAGCAGCCATTCCCAAGTTATGATTGGTGAACTTATGCAGAAAAAATGGCTTCAGGTTATGTGGAGAGCATCCATTCATACACAGGTTCTTGATTAACCTTACAGGTTCTCATTGAGCTGTTACAGTGAATAAAGTAAGAGGCCACATGAAAAGCACTTTCACATTGACATGAAGTAGAGCAGACCAAGTGCTCTTACTGTGTCTTTTGTCAAAATAATTTTCATGCTGAAGTTTAAGCCACATAGCATAAATATTTCCCAGCTAGCAGGCAGTGATTGTGAAGCACATACTGGAGTGACTCAGGCCATCAAAAGAAAAGCTTTAACCATGAACTGTTCCAACTCTAAGGAAAACCTCCAGTTGAGCTAATATAATGTATTGGAAGTGACTTGGATACCTTCCCATCTGTAGTGCGCTTTAATGAAATCTGTCCTCCCCCACTCTGAATGTTTGTGTGTGTGTGAGTGTGTACTTAATAGATATAGGGCAGCAAACTCCCCAGGATTAGCTAATGAAAATAGCACTGTAAAATGAATTGAGCAAAGCAATACAGCTGGAATTTTGAGCACTATGACAAATGCACCAACCTGAAGTTCCTCTCTCTCACTGCTGCCAATATTTTATGGGCAAGTATGTGTTACAAACTTCTAAAATGAGACTGCTATTTGTAAATTAAAATTGACTCAGGTCACAGGCTCCTACTTAGGGAAGCAAAGGAGAAGGAGGAGCTCTTCAAGTAGTGGAAGATGGGACTGTCCTTGGAAATTCATGCTTGCCATTACAAGGAAGCCCAAGGAGAGCCTTCTGAGCGATGCTGGTGTGAGGTAATATGTTAAAATGTGTGAAATACCATGGGGACTGGAGGAGCTGGGGAATTTTTCCAGGGTCCTTAATGCCTCACAACAGCTTCCAGCCCGGTTGGGAGAACACTGGGGAGGATGGAAAGTTACCCACAAAAACAAAAGGCTGTGGATAGACCAAAAAAAAAGCCTGTGGGTTTTATACAGTCTTACCTTTTGGGGCCTCACAAACACATTGCTGTGTTTCCTCCAATGCTGCAGGAACCCTGGCTTTGGGGAATGCAGAGGAAGTTTAAATTTGCTTCCTTTCAGGAGGAATTTTTCATCTTTCATGCAGGGTAAGTGATACATAATTTCAAATCTGAATGTCATAATTAAGTCTAATTATTTTACCATACTTTTTCCTTCATTAGACATTGTGTTTGTAATAATTGCTGTAATCAACCATATGGTTAGTATTAACTCCTTAACTACATGAGGGCAGATGATTCCTGCAAGAGGAATAGATGACTTCCAGGTCTGAAGGTGTCATGCTGAGTCCCATCACCCCAGGGAATGGCAGGAATTTGGCTCTCTGTCATCTCTAACAAATGAGCAGCAGGGAAAGGTTGCAGACACTTCACATAGCTGAGCAGGTTTGGGCAACATGTAAGGCCTAAACCTGTGCTTTGGACGTATCTGCCAGTTACCTCTGCAGTGCCACGAAGTGCATCCCTGTGGGTACTCCTTGTTCCCTAGTAGCAAGGGTGGGGAGCTGGCTGAGCTGAGGCAACCTCACTGGGCAGCTCCCTGTCACCCAAAGCTGGGCACTTTTGGCAGCAGACTGTCATGGTTTAACAGAAGTACAAAGTGAATCTGTAGGAAGACTTCTCTGTGCGTTAGTACTTATGCTTACCCAGAGCACCAGCTTCAACCTTGTGCCATCAGCTGTAATTTCAAGAAGCCACTACTAGCATCTGAGTGTGTAATGACGGTGTCTACCAACTCATTCTCTTTTCACTGACTTGCTAATAATTCTGTCATCTTGTTGGCAATGATTCCACTCTCAAATTATTTTTTACAGTTATATTACAACAAAAAAATCTGGATTAAGTACACTGTAATTGCTGGGGATTGTAGGATATGTATTAATTTTGCTTTTGCAGTGTGCCAGGTTGCCAGAATCAGTTAATCAAGTGTTTCATGTTTCTGTGTAACATTTGTAATGTATAATGCTTCCTGAGTAACATCTCAACAGACTTGTTACTAGATGCCTTGTATTTTCACTAATCTCACCATAAGTGGACTTGGGTTAGCTATAGGACAAACCAGAGAGTAAAATCTAATCTTTCTGCTGTTTTCTACCCAAATGTTTAACCCATATGTTGATTTCTTCACTTGGTCACCTTTTTCTTCTGTTTTCAGGAAAGCTAAAAAACAATGTATTCACTCATAGAGCAAACAGTGATGATGTTCAGAGGTAATCCATGGCCTCTTCAAAAGCTTCTTTAGTGGAGATGCAGCAGGTTTGTTCAAAAGCTTTCTCAGCTTCATGGTGGAATTGGTGGTCAAAGAGACAAAGAGAGGGGGTGCAAAATAATCCCAGTCCTGACTGACCTTAGCTGAAGTTTGGTCATTTCCAGACAAAGAGCCTGTACATGGAACAGCCAATGCCTGCTGGGTACCTCTCTCACCAGTGATGAGGGGACAAAGATGATGTCCTTGTGCTGATGAACATCTACCTGTCTTAGTCCTTTGGGTGGTACCAATAAGGAATGATTTTAAGCTTTGTATGTTGAACCTGGACTTTAAATGGACCCCAGAGGTGGTGTGATGGGCCCTTTTTTAAAAGGGAGGGTTCTTTGTGTCCCTTGGATTTGTTTCCTTCCCCTATACAACAGCATCCTTCTGATGAAGGCAGGGGAAGATTTCAAAATCCTGGGAAATGAAAAATGCCTCCTGATTGCCTCTTGTCTCTATGGCACTGTCTGAGACTGCCCTGAGCTGCAGGAGGTGACAACACATGGTTCCATCAAATGATGCTCTTTTTGTGCCAATGGAAAGGGCTTGCAGGGTGTGGATTCAGCTTATCAGAAAGATGAGTTGGGATGTTAACTTTATAGTAGGTTAACAATTTGCTCCCTTGGTGGCCCTGTTCCTTTCCAAGCTTGGGGAGGCACAGGGAGCAGCACAGAGAGACGTACCTGTCTGAAAGGTGTATATATGTATACTCTTTTTCAGTTAATGACAGTGACACCAATGTTTGGGGCAGAGGAATTAATTATTTAAAGAGGCTTTGATAGATCTTCTGCAGAATTAAAATTGATGATTTCCAAGACTTTTTGCCCCTTGGAAATATGCTAGTTTTTCCTTCTGGATAATTCCTTGACAAAAAGGAAGGTAAAAAGGGCTTTTTGAAGTCTGCTGTAAATTGGTCACTTTCCAAATCCCTTCCTTGTGATTTGTTGTGATTTGTAAGGAGAGTACGTAGAACCTGTATCAACTGTGTGAAGGACAATGGAGGAATTTGTTTTGTACTGAATATAATATAAAGGACATATTATTACTCCTAATTGTAAATGTAGTGAGTGGAATAGAGACACTTTTTCATGGGGACACCAATGGGGAAGGTGCTTTTTGAGATATGTCAAGATGAAATCTCAAACATGACACAGTCTGAAAGCAAAAAGTCTGTGGTTGAAAGCTCAAAGGGCCCGTGCAGACTTTGAAAACAGGCTTGTGTCTTACAAAACATACAAAGTCCTACCAAGCATGGAATAACCACTTCATCATTTTAAATGAAGGCTATAAAAAATTACAGTCAGCACGTAATAGGTGTTTTGCACCCACGCTAAGTACTGCCAAGAAAATAGTTACCTAGGTAAATCAATAAAGTATCATTCATTTCAAGGTCTTCCTATCCCAGTCCCTGAACCTCTCATTTCAGATGAGTACTAAAACCTGTTCAAGATTTATTTTGATTGAAGTAAGCATCTCTGCATTATCAGGCAGTAAAGAAGTTGTTTACTACTACTCCAGTAGTGTTAGAAAGTCTCTCTGAATACATGCTTGCATTGTAGCTATCATTAAAATGCTTGGAGCCCCCAAAGTGAAATTTTTTTCTTTCCAGAAAACAAGGAGTTCATCCAGAGACCTAGAAATTGCTTCAAAAGAAAACCATCTGTTTTGAGAGAGATAGACTGAGATATCCTGTCACATACCATGTTCAGGTTTGGTATAAAACATTTCTATTCATATTCTGTTAGCAAATAAACCTGGGCTGAGGTAGCAGCACCTGTTCTGGGTTCATTTCCTATAAATCAGTCTAGATGTTTAATATGTTCCTCATTAGTGGAGCATTTGAAAACCAGCAATACACCTGAAAACCAATTTGCTGGCATAAATGCTCCAACCAGGTAGTGAATTTTCAGTTTACACTGTCGATTATTGGCAGCAAGCAAATTTTGACTTGGCCATTGTCAAGGTTAGTACAGTTCACAGTCATCCTGCTCCAATCAAGCTATAAAAATGCAGTGTTCAGGATATACCATTGCAAGAGCTGGAATTCCAACTTTTTAACACATGTAGCGAAATCTTTGCACAAAGCACTGCATATATAAAGTGATTTTGTGAAAAATTTCAAATGGAAAAGATACTAAAGAAAAATCTTCATCTGTTTGCAAAATGTGTGAATGGTAGAAAAGCTGATTCAGCTCCGGGCTGTAAGAGGCTTGGTTGGCTCTGAGTGGTATTATGCCAAGTAGTTGGAGCAATGCTGTGAAGGGGAAAACGGCTCACCCCAGACACAAACCAGAGACATATCCCCTGCTCTGCTTTTGAGCTCAAAGCAGTTTGGGCTAGTAAGAAGGCAAAGAGGATGAGTCCTGAGCTGTTCAGTGCAGAGGAGTGACAGACAGGTTTCTCATCCATGAGCACTGTGGAGCCATGAGCTCCTGAGGGAAGATGCTAAGTGACCAGGTTTCGTGGACCTCCTAGCACCATAAGAGATCCAGGGGCTGCAGGATTCTTCCTGATGAGGAACTGAGCATTTAGGATGAGATTCAGCTTTAATTTAACCAACTAAATGTTGCGTGTCTATTTGATGCTACTTACTTAGTCTTCCTGCAGACAGCACCTTCTTCAGCCTTGTCTTGAAACCTTAACTTTATCTGGACGTGTTTTCCCAAGATCCCAGTCAAGAAATGTGACTTTGTGAGGATGTGGAGAAGACCAGCTGTCTGCAAGTCTGAAATCATTAATATTTCAGGCAGAGTGGACACTCTTAGGCAAGAGGGCAAACTTGCAGCATTTGTTGGAACTATGATGATGAATGAAGGAGTGGAAAAGTCAAGCTCATCATTGAAAGGACTCAAGCACTGTTTCCATGTGCCTCATACATGTGAGTGGGATGCATCAGGTTGTAGCAGACTTGGCACAGCACTGACTCTTTGACCTTATACTCCTTCTCCCAGATGGAAAATGTCATTATCCATATTCCTGCATTGACTGAGCATATTGTCCTTTTTATTAAACTGAAATACTGGGTTCAGATCAAATGTTAGTTGGGAGTTTTATGTTTTGTGTCCCTTTTTTAACTCCAAATTCCTCCTTTTTTTGCTAAACTTACAAATAAACCCAGTATTTCTGATTAAGTTTTTCATTTTTACATCTTGAATAAGCCTCTCTTATTGATGTCTGCATTTCTGTTTCTATGTACAAATCTATCAAGACCATCAGGAAATGGTTTCACAAACAGAATTTATTGCAAAGCTGATTATGTATTAATATATACAAATGACAAATCTAAAACACAATGTCAGAAAGCAAGAAAATGCAATCAAGAATTTATTATTCTCCCATTACTATTCATCTGGGAAAATAGCTGCTGTGCTTTACCAGAATAACTTCCCCCTCCCAAACCTTACACCCAACCTGGGTTTTCCAAGTAAGTGTCACAGAAGTATTTGTAATAAAATACTTTAATATATAATAATATCAGAAGTTCACTTTAATTTATCCACCTATTTTTCTGACTACTATATTCCATATAGGCTTATTATAAAAATTTATTATCACTCATATACATTGTGTACATGTGTGTGTGTCTCTAAACTTACGGGTCCATTTTATAGATGGAATTATCAACTTCTACATTTCAGAACATTGCATCTTATTCTGTTTTATGCCTGTTTTTCCAACATTGCAGGTGAGATTTCTTCTAGAAAATATTCACACAAGTGCATCTCCCCAGAAATCCCCTTATTCCGAGCCTCAGTTTAATTTTTCCAAATTTAACTTTTTTTTTTTTTTTTATTAAAACCCAGTAATTTGAGTAAAATGCAATTCAGAAAAAAAATTTAATGCTTTGCTTTTCCCCTTGGAAGTGACATTATGATAATGCCTCATCTTCTAATACAGCCCCCTTTTATACCTCAAGTAACTGTTTCATCAGGCCTTTTTCAACTGAAGGACTCATCGTGCTGACCATTTTGTTACCCCTCATGTTGTGAGGTATTAGGAGGTATGGGAAAAGAATTATGCCTTGCAACGACTTGGCTTAGAAACAGCACTACATGTTATATTGACACAGTGATATTTGCTTGCCAGGTATTGCTAATTACGGATGTATTTTGAATCTGGCAACTCCTACATGCCCACATAGCAACTGAGGAAATGTCTCTCATTTAAAGTGAAAAAGTCTTTACTTTTGGGAAGTCCAGGGCAGCCATAGCCCTACTTTTGCGACCAGAAGCAGGTTCATTGCCATATTGTCTGAGGGAATATGGTGGTTCCGGACAAAAGGAGCAATGGGAACAAAATGGTTGATACACACACGCACACAGGTGCACACGTATGCACAAACACATATACAGATCATATAGCATGTGCCATATACTATACATATACTTGTTTATAGCACTATCCACTACACATGCATGTGTATTTGTGCACATACACATTTACACTTGTGACTGAACTCTGTGAGGCATCCTGGGCATAATACAGAAATGATCTGCCTGTGTTTCACACAGAGGCAATCACTCTACAAGCACATACAAGAAGTCATTATAATAGTTATGCTATTTATGGAGAAATGTGTAGCTAAAATGTAGGAAAATTATTGTTCTCCATATTCTCAGTTTTTTATTGAAGAAACAAATCACACAGTAAATTACATCTGATTTGCATGAAATGTTGCATGTACCTAGAGCTCAGCATGAACCTGGGAAAAGACATTGTTTTAATTCCATATCCTTTATAGTGGCTTGTTTCTTTCTTTTTTTTTTTTTTTTTTTTTTTTTTTTTTTTTTTTTTTTTTTTTTTTTTTTTTTTTTTTTAAGATTAATTTCTGAGCTATGTTTCTTATTTGGCTTCTTTTGTATTTTATAGGCCCTCCTGGGTATAATTTAACATCTGCAAATTGCCACAGTGAGTGAGGAAAAAGTAATGCCCGCTGCCCAAGTGGATGTTGAGGAGAAGCAGGAGGGAGTACATGCATGCCCCATGGTGATGATGGATGCTGCCCATGCTGAGATCTGCTGCCACTTGTGGAGGTAATCAGAGGGAAGGGAGGCTCCTGTTTGCTCTGGGCCAACCCAACATGCTGAAGGGTTTGATGTCTCCTTTTCCTTCAATTTTTCCCCTTTCATTTCTCTGGATGTCACCAGTGAGCTGAAGAGCCCTTATTTCCCCATCACAGGTCTGGAAGCTGCACAGAAGCCCCTACATGCACATCAGCTGGAGCACACACCTGGGATAGGTCCAGAGAAGGTGATATCATCGATGTAATGGTGTACTGACACTCTGACTCCACAGGGTAAACAGAGTCCTTGCATATACAGCCTGAAGGAATTTGTTGAAAGCCTAGCCTGAGAGTTGTCAACGAGATCTGAGTAGGTCTGAGTAAAAATTTGCCATGTTATAGAGAAATGGATTTTTGCTAAAGTACCTCTTTAATTCTTTGCAATGGGTATGCATTTTCTATAAAAAACAGTGTTTTCTCTCAGAAGTGTATGCTTGAATGTAGAAACATTTTTGATGGAGATACTCTGCCCTATTCATGTAGTCCTAAGGGACCAGGATTGCTTAGCCTTGCTTGCTCCTCTCTGCAGGGACATGCCCTTTGTCTTAAGTCATGCAATAGGGGATGGCCCTGTGTCACAGGCATCTAAGGTGGGAAACTGGAGTATGTCAAACATATATATGTTTGCACATGCACATGTTGACACAAGCTCTTTTGAAAACCTGTTGCGTTGGACTCAACTTCTCTTTAGAGCCAGAAAATCAGCAAGGGGCTGCACTGGTGTGCAACAACAAGGGGGTGTGAGCTGTCAGTGTGAGATTGGAGCAGGAGGCATCAAGGAAAGGGCAGGAGGGCAGAGACAGTAGTCAGTAGGGCAGTAAAAACCCTTTGGTCTCTATTGCTATATTTATCTCCTCCCCTAAGTCCCCATCTGACAGTGCTCCCTGGGAGTTACAGGTCAGTTGAATTTTTTTTTCTCCTATCAACTAAATTGTGTCCTGGCTCTGCCTTAAGTTGCTGTGATTCACCAATAAATCCTTGGAAAAAGCATAGTACCCCAGGAATATTCCACCATGTGAGGCACAATCTGATGTTATAGAAGGGAAGGAGACAGTGTGGTATTAAAGTATTTTGGGGTTGAGTCATGGTTCTCTTACAGTTAATTATTGCTACAAGATCTCGGTTTTCTAGAAATAGGTTCTTCAGAATAAAGTTTGAAGGAGTGCAGCAAAAAACCAAAAGTGGACAAAAATATTTCAGCTAAGCTTGTTAAATAAGCACGGCTATGAAGGACAAATTGGGAAGATGTAAACCCAAAAGAAGGAGGATTTTGTTTTTTGATTCTTAGTAATATTCAAATGAAAGTCTCAAATGATAGCCTTGGTGAAAATCTTGCTAAGGTATATAAGACATACAGTTGTAGGATAAAACTGAAAAAATAAATAGCTTCTCAAAGAGTCTTTCTCCTGGGGTTTCAAAAGAGGCCTGCTTATTTCATAACCTTTACAAAAACACAAAAGCAGCTTGTACAAGTTAATAATTATGCTTCAGGTCTGTTTTTTTCTGGGAATGGTCCATGGAGAGTATAAGTGGCCCTGGCTTAGCAAGTGAGCGCTTGCGCTCTGATCTGAGCTCTAGCTGGCAGCAGGCTCCGGCTCTTCTGCAGCTGTCAGCAAAGCCTGTGTACTTCAACCCCCCTGATAATGACTGACCATGGCAGCAGCCGTGCTGTGGCTGTTTCTCTGTGTACAATTGTGTCAGGAGGTCAATTCTGTCCCATGTCTGGTCTTGGTGATGAAATGGAGGTACAGTGGGCAATGCCTTACAATCAGCGAAATTTTAAACAAATGATACCTTTTTTCTTTCAGATGGATTTTATCTGAAAGAGCTTCTATAGCTGGTTTGTATGTGGAAATGTTAAACTCATGTTCGTGTGTGTGTATGTGTTTTTAACCAGGTATTCTATACTTCCTTCTTTTATGTTGCTGCAAGCATACTGTATCTTGCTAGAAAAACTATTTGGTATGCTTGAGGACTCAGAAACTAATCTCAAAGTCTAGCCTTGAAGCATGTGATCTATTGCAATTAGAAATGTATTGCTTTGCAATTACTATTACCACTTGTTTTTACCTGCAGGCATAGAAATAAATACCTGTTGCCTGCAGATATTTATACCCTCTAAATTCTTGCAAAGGGGCCAGTCCTAATTTCAGCAGCTCTGCTGGGGTGAGGCTGGTGCCTCTAACTATCCTTGCATCTGCTGAAAAGTACCGCAAGCAACCACATCTGGGTTGTAACTATGATCATGCAATTATTGTCACCCATCTGTAGCAAAGAGTTAGAAAATAAGCATATTTAGAACACCAAACTGATCTGAAAAGTCTAGAGATTGCTGCAGTAACCTAGTTTTGGACATATTATGTGATTTCTTCACCTGGAGAATGTTAACACACAGACATCTTTTTCCTAATTCACTCTTTAGCAGTTCTGGAGAATGATATCAGAATTACTATGTATATATGGATCACCTCTTGCTCTTGCATATGATAAGCAACTGTCATCAGTATTGTATTTGTAGATATATAAGAAATTAATAAAGATCAATTAATTAACAGATAAGCATAACAACATCAGTGTTCATGCGGATGCTGGCTCAGGAGTGGTGAATTGCCTAGATCTCTCTGTGGGACTCTCTTTGAGTCCAGGGAGTCATTTAACAAGGCTGCTATGGCAGCCACTTCACCATGTGTCTCTCCCGATCCAGCAGAAAGAAGGGCTGCAGGAGCAAGGCGTAGCTCTGCCCTACTTAACAGCTTGATGGGAAGGAGTCCAAGGAGGTGACTAAAGCCAGGTCTTCTCTCTCTTGGGAGAGTGAAGGCAAATTATTTAGTATGAAGTCCATAAAGAGCATTTGGATGTCTTTGCTGTTCTATATCAGTTTCTCCATGGGCTGAATGGGGAGACAAAGCCGATGCAGTTAAAAATATTCCCTTCTCTGCCTTGTTCTTCACATTTTTTTGCGAACTTGGGTGAGCTGAACATCCCAGGTCACCGTGTGCTCCCTCACACTGTCAGTGCAATTTGTGGAATGAGGATCTGTGCATAGGGACTGGAGTGTATTGTGGCCTTCTGAAGGAAAATATCGTGGGTCAAGACTCTTCCCTTTCCCACTCATGTAAGTCTAGAGCAAGTCTATCACAGTCGGCCAAGGCTGGTGTAGCAGAAAGCTGAAATTATGCCGTGTCAGAAGCTGCAGGATTTGATGGATATTTTCAGACCCGTCGTAGAGGTTGTTTAACCACCTAAAAGCAGATGGTGGCATTTACTAAGAGCTGCGTGTGAAGCGAAACAACTCTCTCAGATTCTGCCTGGGCTGACTGTCAGACAAGACTGGAGACACTAAAGTGGCATTTGTTGGGATTTGTTTGTGGAAGCAAAACCTGGCATTATTCAGCACAAGTTGGAAGTACTTGCTGGGGATCAATGTGTCTTGTGAACAGTTAGTTTGATTGGAGTTGAAGGAGTTTGCCTTTAAAAGAAGACGTAAAGGGAGGAGAATTTGCTTTGCCACTTATAGTGAGTTAAGAGGGATGGCATCTGCTGGCTATTGCTTGCTAACCAGAAACCACAAGGAAATGAAATTGAGCAACAAGGGAGTGCTGTGTGCACCATATACTTGTCAGGTTAGTGTGCGATGCTGGATTGAGGAGCAGCTGGATGCAGCACTTCACCACAGAAACATTTTGAATGAGTGATGTAAAGCATTTCAGCACCTCATCTAGTTATTCTCTCTTTAATTTCAAATTCTCAAGCAGAACCTTAGAATCATAGCTAAGAGTAGCAATGAATTTATTTATAAAAAAGAAATTAATACGATTTTAAAAGAAAAATTTGAAATTGTATTCTTTGCAAACCTATTCCTTGAGTGGGCTGTAGGCCTTACTGGAACCCTGTTCAGTTTTTACTATCTATGTGTTTACGATGCTGACTGGTAACAAGGAATAGAAACAAGTCCTTCTCAAATTGTGCCTTATAAATCCCACAAATATAAAAATAAATATCTCTTCCTATCAGACATCACAGACATACACATGCCTCCACAACAGTGTTCCTTGAATCCTATACAGCAATATAGTTTTTGTCCTTGTTTGAGGAAGGATCCTTGTGCTATAAGCTGTAGATATCGCAAAGCAGAGTGAAATTTCTCTTGTACGGTAGCAAGAGATATTTCCTGCTGAAAGGTGAATATAGGAGACATGAATACAAGAGCAAGTTTAACACCAGTGACACACACACTTTCACCTTTCTTGCTCAGTTAATCAGATTCTGCTGGTTTTTCCAAGGGGGCTGTTGCTTTCCATGGGCCTGCTGTACTGTGAGTTCCGAGGGCCCCCCACACACAAGGAGAGGGGGAAAATCCCTGTTCAACTTGAGAGGTGAGAGCACCAGGGAAAGGTATATAGCTTGTCTCCTTCTCGCCCCTGTCCCGTTTTCCTTCTCTCTTCTGAATGACACAAAGTTACCTCCTGCCCCTGCAAGTCAGGGATTGCTACACATTCCGACAACCACCCATCACTCCCAGCAGTGCCCTTTACTTGACATACATATACACAATATAGCTGTAGGAACTGCAGCTTTGCTTGGCTTGCAGCATTACTCATCAGTGAAGAGAAAAACTTGCCACGTATCCTACAATGCTGAAATCTGCTCCTCGGTTTTGTATAAACAATTCTCACATTATTGCATCCGCTCATGCATGATTGTCTGAAGCACTTAAGTAATATGAAATTATCAGCAATATAGCTCTCACAAGTGAAAAAAGTCTGTAGCATGTTTATGATGCAGTTCAAGCTATTAATTGATTTCTGGACCTACTGTAGCCCTCCAGGGCATATCTCAAAACCAAGCAATGTCCTTGAGAACTGGTTGTTGTATCTGGATTTCTGAGTGAGGTGAAAGAAGTGCTTTAAAACCTGACCATCAAGTCTGACTTCTCACACTGAGGGTAGTATGTAGGTCCCCTGCTAACAGGTGATTTTGTAATGGTGTGAATTTGGGTATCTGAAGGCAATATAAACAGACTGGATACCAGGGACTGTCTTAGATACCAGGATGTGATGAACACACCTCTTTGCCGGAACACTTATTTCGCCAAGTTACTTCCCTCTAGGCAGAGGAGCTTAGTAGAGCTACAAAGCCACATTTTGGAAAAATGGTAGTGTCTTGGCATCAATGCTTGATCTTGGACTTGCAGGCACATAAACATAGCCTGCCAGGTGGTGCTGGTAATACCTGGCTCTCCTGCTGGGCTGAGTCTGGGGAAATTGCAAACTATTTCTCATTAATTATTATTGTCCACAGCTTTTTGGTGCAGAATGGGAGCTGCAAGATATGAATTAGCATGCCAAAGTCTCCCTGGAAAATAATTTTGGATCACAGGCAGCCAGTTCTCTAGCTCTTGGGCAAAAATGTGTCTCTTCTTATTTGGGAATCTGACTACAGAGCTGAGGTCTTGGTAGTTGGGACTTATCACGTGCTCTGAGGCCAGCACAACAATAACCAAGACTGTAACAATGTCAGATTTGTTGACTATTCTTGTTCTTGGTGAAAATCCCAATCATATTTCTGTTCCTTCCAACTTGGAAAGGCTTCTTCCAGTGGAAGCAGTTTCCCAGGAGACATAACTTGTTTTCATATCTGGCCTAGTAGGGAGAATGCCAAAGCATGTTTCTTTCTCCGAGTCCTGAACACTCTGTCTGTGGATCATCATCATCATCATCATGGCTAGGCTTCGCGAACGAAGATTTGTGAAGGACTCTACCCACGCTTGCTACAAGCGTGCTGATGGCTAAAAAGGCCAATGCGAGATAGACACGTCCGGTTGCAAAAGGCACAGCAGAATGGCTCCCCAGGTGGTACTGAAAGGACACGGTTCTTTCTGCATTGCCTTTTCTCCTCGAGAGTGATCCTGCGTGTATTTTCAAAAGATATTGCAGCATTGTGAATAGCGTGTCTCCAGGCCTCCCGATTGGAGGCCAGAGCAGACCAGTGATGGTGATCGATATGGCCAAGGCTGAGATGTTGTTTCAGGGAGTCCTTATATCTCTTCTTCGGGGCTCCTCTCTTGCGGCAGCCAGTGGCAAGTTCACCATAGAGCACAATCTTAGGGAGGCGGTAGTCCTTCATCCTGGAGACGTGCCCTGCCCAACGCAGCTGCATTCGCAGTAACATGGCCTCAATACTTGTAACTCCTGCCTGTTCAAGAACAGACGTATTGGTTACATAATCTCTCCAGTGGATGTTTAGGATTGTATGGAGGCAGCGTTGATGGAAGCGTTCTAAGAGTCGTAGGTGGTGGCGGTAAATGACCCAAGATTCAGAACCATATAAAAGAGTCTGTCTGTGGATAAGCTTTAATGGATAGCAGTCAGTGTCAGGAATTAAGAGACATGGATAGTCACTGACTCTGGTGCAGTGCTTTCCTTCTCTGTCCTTCAACATCTTCATTTGTAGAAGGTGATAAAATTATTCTTATCCACCTCTGTAAAGTATTTTGGGGTCGTCAGCTACATTTTGTATTTTATTTTTTTCTGCTGTTCTTAATCCTCTGACAATAAATTATGAAAAGGAAATGAAACATATATGGATTTATTTACCTTGAGTACATAAAGATACATGCATTTTCAGTGGACATATGGACTCCAGCCTTTTTATCAGAATGGAGAAAAAAATTTCTTTCAATGGGATTTCTAGGAAACTGTCTCTTTCAGTGGGTTTGCTGGGAAACTCTGTCCGCATTTGCAGGCTTTGTAGTAAAACACTGGTTTAATGCTTTTGTAGCCTGAAGAATGCATACTGTGATCAGAGCTGCCAAAAAAAAAGGCAATGTATAAAACATAAATATTAAAGAAAAAAGTCAACTTCTTAAAATTATGTACGAAGAAAATTAAAGCTTGTTCGTTTTAGCTTTTGGGTATTCATTAGTTATTTTTCTCAACATCTTTTCAGTATTTTTAAATGTTAGTTTTATCTGTCCATTTTCCTTGCTCCCATGGATTGAAGTGGAGAGGAAAAAGAAACAGAGAAATCCAAAACCTGGGAAAGTGAAAAATTGTTTCACTTGACAAACCCCAAAAATTATAAAATGAAAAATGTACAAGAAATAATTTATTTCTGGGGAAAGAGTAATTTTTCATGTTAAAAAGTTTCAGATAAAACTTTGGTTTGCCCTAATGATGTCTAAAGCACTGAAACTCATGCCCCCAAGTCACAGAACAGGCATACCCAGGGCCTTGCAATATCATTTCTGCAGGATAATTATCATTCTGCATAACAGAAGCCAGAGCAGTGAGGTTTCAAAGTCGGAAGCAAGGGTAGGTAGGTCCCCCGAAATTGTGTATATGGGTTAGCTGTAACCGGCATAGCAAACTGTACAGTTATGTTATTCTTTTAACCCTTTACTGACTGAGATATTTAGCTCATTGCAGAGGTAAAGTGATTATTTCTGTACAGAATGTAACACATACCCACCTTTCCCATTTCTTCTGGTTTCAAAACGGATGCTGTGTTGGCTCTGCCACTAGTGGTCAAATTCATAAATGAACAGTACTGTATTCTGTATATGTATATATATCTGTAGATTTCTGGGTTTATTTTAAGATGCTGTGGGTTTTCCCTCGCTTTTAACTGTTAAGAAATATATGTCTTTTTAGATAGGCTGCTTTTGCTGCAAAGCAAGGGCTTATTCCCAATGTCTCTCTGCTGCTGTAAAACTCTGATGGAGAAGGTTTGTGGTAAGTGGTATCACCATTAGAAAAGAAGGCCGTTTTAATGTTAACCTGTTAATGTGCTCTTCTGGCAAGAGATGCTCCTTTTCTCATTCTACTACAGATTTCATGTGTGAACATGAGAAAATACTTTGATCTATACTCACATGAGTCTACTGAAGCAGCTAAAACCTGTAAAGGTCTGTCTTCATCCCTTGGTTTCTTTTAGCCTAAGCAGTGTGTAAGCACATAAAGGATTTTTCATTAAAATATATCAAGGCTTCCAGATAATGCTGTGTTGGAGAGTCAGAGAAGGTGAAATTTGTCCTCCTAAGTGTTAATGTCTGGGTGCAGGTTTGTGCAAACATTTTTGTCTTAGTGATTCCAGGTGGTGAAACCGTGTGGAGCATAGGTGGGAGAAGGGGATAGTTTCCTGATATCATCTTTGTTTTGCATTTGCCTGGCCACTTTTTAACCAGTTAGCAGTTTTGGTTTGGACTGCAAAAGCTTGTAGTTAGAGAAATTCTGCTGATAATCACTGTGCTTTCAAGTGAAAAGCACAGTGGTCCTAGAAGAAGCAATGATGGGGGAGGGTGTGTGTGGTAAGTTACAAATGAACATCAGTGGCTCCGTTAAAGTTGTGCAAAATTAACAGAAATGAGATCTCTAGTTACTGAAGAGAATCTTCTGAACTGAGATAGCTATTAAAATAAAACAATCAGAGATTATGGCACATGAGAGTCTTTTTAATTGTTAATTTGCCCACTTCAAAATGACCATACAGTGAAATCTCTGTCTTTTTAAATAACATTGTTTTCCTTAAAATTGGTTTCCCTTTTCAGCATTATCTTTCTGAGAGCACTGTGGTGATATTGTTGGGAATTATCTATCCCGCACTGAGGAGAGCCTATCTGAGGCTAACACAGTCCTTGCAAAGTGCAAGGTAATTAACCATTCTCCTCCCCCTATTTATCTTGATTTTTGCTTCCATCTAGTTGTTTTTCACGCTTGTAAAGTATAATTTGCATAAAGTTTTAGCACTTTCTTCCCACACAACCCCTCACTATCCAGTCTTTCTTTCCATAACATTGCAATGATCTGAGTGCGAATTATCTCGGAGTAAGGGTGGGTGAACTGTTCTGCCTGTGCACAGCAACACTGAAGACAATGGAGCACAGCATCAGCGACTGACACAATTCTCACTTATAGAGACATTTTGTATGCTAATGAGCCTCTGATGGCAAGACTAGACTTTTTTGCTGCTAATTCTGGCAATATCTATCTCTGATGGGAACCTAATTTCCACCCACAAGGATCTTCAGTGTAAAGGAGTGAGCAAAGAATGATGCTGAGGACTGATGTGACTCTTCTCTTGGCTCCACTCCTGTGTTTTGCCCACAGCCAGGAAAATAGAGCCTCTAGACCAAAGCACTTGGCACCTGTTATTTCCTTTCAAGTGCTTCTGTAAGCCAGGCTCCTTTCACCACTGAATTCCTCAAAGAAACTTCTCTTTAAAGCAGTCACTGCTTCCTTTGTAATTAAGCCACAAAGCATATCAGCGTGGCCAGGAAATATTGACCCAAAAGGCATTAAGTGGTGATGGTCAAGACCAAGCAGCTATCTTGAAGTGGCAGTGTTCTACACCAGTAAGAAGGGACTTTGTTGCATTTTTTGTTCTTTATGCAATGTAAAACGAAGCAAACACAGAGGTACAGTAAGATTCAAGTATCAGTATTTACACACTGTATCACGTGTGAGGCAGGACTCTGCTGAGTAGCTTTACAGGAGGTCATACACTCAGAGCAATTGTTTCTAGCCTGCTCTTAGCTCAAAGTCTGTGGCTTCCATTTCAGACCCAAAGAAGGGCTGATGAGAGCCATAGTTTGTTTTCCCAAGTAGGTCAGCTGGTTTAATTAGAGACTCTGTGACTCCCTCCATGGCTTACTTCCCCAGGCTACTCAGTTGTTTGAACAGATAATCCCAATTCCTAATAATTACAGCTGCAATATTATATATTTTAGAGAGATAACTCTTTCAACTGAAAATTTAGAGCTGCCAGTTACATCCTCTTGTATTAGTCCCACATCATTACATATAGCCTGACTTTTCTTTTCTTCGCTTTCTTGTGCCATGCATGGCTATTCCCAGTACTGCAAAAGCGTTGATCTACAGAGGTGTGATTCAACACCAAACCAGATGGGCTGGTGGGACTGCTGCAGAGATTTGTGTATTCCTGCTCGAAAACAGGTTATGGCAGTTTGACTAGTGGCTCTAATTTGCAGGTGCAAGTTAATCTGATATTAGCCAGGTTTCAATTGATTTAATAATGTTCACACCCAAAGTTGGTTTAATTAACTTGGACTTAGACCAGGGCATAAGAGGGGACATGTCTGTTTGGTTATTAATCAAAGGAGTAGGAGCCAGCAGATCTATTTCTCCTCCATTTCAAGCTCTCCAATAGATTAGTGATGTGACCTTGGGCAGATCTCCAGGCGTGTTTTTGCCTTGCTCTCCTTGGCCTGGATGTAATCAATTTCTCAGAATAGATGCAATACTGAACTCACAGGCGTCTGTGAAACTTAATTCCCTGCATGCGGAAAGGGTCTTGGCAGCTGTCAGGCAGTGCAGCTCTGTGGGGAAGGGGCAGGGCTTGCCTGCTGCCTGATTCATCTCCTCGCTGAGCAACCTCTGTCAAGAGTCATAGGTGCTGCCATCTGTCGCAGCAATGGTACCTTGTTCTAATCCTAAAGCGCATTTGAGAAGGCTGGCACGGTCCTAGCCAAGAGTTCGCTCTCTGCCAATATAGATGAAAGTTTGTTCAATGGATTTTTTTTTTTTGGGGGGTGGGGTAAAACTGGTCCTCTTTGGGAGAAAATGGTCCTCTTTGGGAAAACAACCATTTCCCTGTTTTGCCTCTGTGTGTGGAACAGCTGTAACAGTATGTCTGGCACTTTGCAGGGAGCAAAGGGCAGTGAAATCACTGCTCTGCTAAATTACAGCAAGTGCTGCTCTCAGGTCAGCACAGGTAAGGCTGCTTCTATGTTCCTGCCATGGACACTTCTGTGCACACCTGCCGGCCTCCTGGCTGCCCACACCTCTGCCAGGAGAGTCCCACCTGCTGAAGGCCTGCTCCCACACACCACTCTGTGTGGGAAATGTAGTCTTGCTGACTTCTTGGCCAACACCATTTGGCCATCTGCTGCTGTTGTTGACAGATCCAGCTTTTCTGCCTTCCATTTTCCCAGACAATTCAGCAAGGAAGTTATAAAAGTCCTCAGTAGCGATCTGTTGATTTTGTCCTGATGTGGCTTTGCTGGGTGCTTCTGCTTAACATTTTCACTTCTGCTTATGATTATTCTTTGGTTTGTTTATCTCAAACAAACTGTTGTTTTAAAAGAAAGGGAAGGGACTCACAGGCTTGTGGCAATCACTATAGTTTCGTTAGGGTCATATTTTGGTGCGTGCAAGTACTATGTCATCAGTCTTTCTTTGAAACATCAAAAAGAATCTAGGGAGAAGAATTGTAATGCTTTTAATTGTTTTCCCCTCAGAACTGATATAGTGATAAAAGATTCACATTTCTTCATTGTCTGCACTGGTCCAGCATGAGCTTCTTGATCAGAACCCCTCAATAAATCTAGCCTTATGCAGGGGTGCTACAAAAGAGTGGGAAGTGAGAAAACTAAGATATGACTTTCTGCTTGGAGCTCACTCATGGGTTTATTTAATAGGTGGAGTTTGCACACAATTAACTAATTATGAGCAAAAGTTAGTGCTTGGGGTGAAGAGCAGGCCTTCGAAAATAAGTACTCAGCCTCATTTGAAGGGCAAACACTTGACACTCCATGTGAACTTAAGCAGGAACTGACTTTCAAAGGGAAAAATGTCTGTCAGATTTAAGTCTACACACATATTCTCTTCAATATTTGGGATTCTAAGCTCTTTGAAGGTAGTCTCTTCACTTCCCCACAAAGCACTTTTTTGTTCACCTTCACAGCAATTTTCTCTCTTCCTTCTCCCCCTTCACCCCCAATCCAGTTAATGTTACAAAAGAATTTGCTTCTGGAATGATTCTGCTTGCTGGGTTTCAGGCCCAAATTATATTTTACCGATGACTTTGAAATTCCCTGTAAGTGTGCTCTCATTATTGGGTATCTTTGATACAACTTTAAATACAACTGTGCAGACATTGCTGCCATTAGTGCTAGGAAAATATAAAACCTACACAGATAAAGCTATAGTCAGAGCCAAAAAGCCCCTATGAGAGATTAAAGTAGGGGTATTTTTCAGATATGGGGACCCAGCCTCACAAACATTGTGAAACTCTCTAAATTAGTCACTTCACATGATATTCTTAGGGGAGTTTTAATCAGACCATGTTGTGCAGGGGCTCATGCTGAATGGATTTAGCCTGGGGAACTCAGCCTACTCAGGTGTGCTTTTTTGGTTTTTTTTTTTTTTTTGGTACTCCTCTCTCCTGGAGAACAGTACAGCAAAAGAAGAGAAAGATACCAAGCAAGAGTGGGCCAATCAAAGCAGTACTGTGCTGAATAAGAAACGTGCTTGAAGCAAATTGACTACAAGCTACTGAAAACTACATACATTTTTCAACAGACTGGAGGACCAGTTCTCAAACACTGGTCATGTAAAGAGAATGTGGACGTTGCAACTGAGAATAGAAACTCCCTGTCAGTAATGTTTCTTCCAACAAGTCTAAGCCTTTTTGTGTTTTTCAGATGGCTCAAACTCCTCTTCTCAGGGGTTAGAGCAAACACGCTAAACTCAGAGGTGGAATTTACTGCTCCTACAGTTACACAAGGATTGACAATGACTCATCATCACTCACCTCTACAGATGGCAGCCTTACGTATTCAGAAGTGTGCACAGGTTTCCTGCGCAGCCAGGGCAGAAGGGCACAGCAGAAACCACAGTTCTTCCATGCACCCTGCCACAACTTACAGCGAACTCCACTCTGTCTGGGACTGTAAGGGCTCTCCTGGGACAGGCTGCTGACATAGTGGATGAGCTATATCACAAGACCAAGCAGCATTACCGCCAGAGCTTTTCTCTCCCACCACAGTTTTGCTCTGGAATGGAAATGGGAGGTTTGTGGGTTTTGTCCTGTTTTGCATGCTACAAAACTTTATATGTGCTGTATGGGAATGTGTATTGTATCCCTCACCATTTCAAAGTATCGTCATATAAGAAGTGCTTTGAGATCATGCTCCCAGCATGGAGAAGAGGAAAAGTAGCAAACTGTGAAAGAGGTTTCTGATAGGGATTATGAATAGGGATTTATGAGTGGCAAATCATTGCAGTAGGCTGGAAGTTTCTGTGGTGTGGATGTGCAAAAAGACCTGTCAAAAAATCAGAGTTCCTTTAAATGAAGCTCTTCTTGGCTGATTTGCTCTATCAACAGGGTGTGTTGTACTGATCCTCAAGGAGCAGAAGGAGCTAAGTGTTTCTGAAATCCTCCTGCTGTGTCATTTTGAAAAGTGGTATTCATGTAATGTGTACCCTGTATCTCTTATCGTCAAGCCATTGTTCTGAATATTTCTGAAATCCTCATGCTGTGTTGTTTTGAGAAGAGGTATTCATGCACCATAGATTGCTTAGTGCTGAGCCACTGTTTTCCCACGTCAGAGATGACAGAAAGAAGCAGATAACAATATGGCTGGCACTGGTGGAGAATATACTATTAAAACTCATCAGAAGCAGGATCAAGGGGTCCTTACTGAGATATTATTTGATCAATTGGGATGCACGTGGATTAATAGAGAGATGATCTTGTCTTAATAAAATGATAAATTTTTTATTTTAAGGCAAGACTGCAAAGAACCGGAAAAAGGAATCTGGAGATATAATTTATGCAGGTTTCATGATACATTTGCAACAGCAACAAATGCAAAAAGACTAATGTGTGAGGTCAGCAACAGGCAGAGGGAGTGAGGTGTTTGAATGGATTAAGGGGTGATGTCAATATAGACTACAGAGAGATCATACTGCTTTGGTGTGACCTGAATGGAGGAGCAGAGAATTACATGGATGAGAACTGGACTAGCTTTGTTCCTCTTATTCATACTATTTATCTGAGGCCTGAGGAAGATGAAAATACTATAAAGCAAAAATATTTGCAGACAATGCAGAAATAGGGAGTGCTGCCAGTTCAAAGAGGCTACATGTGTGTATGGGAGGATGAATGACCTAGATAAAAATAAACTAATGAGGAGTTGGACAAAACAGAGGACTAGGCTCTGGAAGATCATACTACGCAGAAATGTAGCTCAGGAAAATTTAGTTCATGAGTAGCAGAAGAAATTTGAAGCAGAAGGATTAAAACTGGTGTGTAAATGTGTAGAAATTTACAGAGATCTTTGCAAATATTTCATAGTGGAGTTAAATTTCTAGAAATTACTCCCCTTTAGTACCACACAGACTGTATTTGTACTATCATCCTCATTTCTATCACTTGATTTTAAAGAATTATTATAGTGATAGACAAAGATACATGAAGAGAAAGTAGAATAATGCAGGGACTGGGGGAAACCAGTTGTCCCAAATAAACCAAAGAAATTAGGGCCGTACTCTGTAGAAAGAGAAGATTGAGAGGTGAGATCATTTTGCTCCATGAAGTTCTTGAGGGAATAGGAAGAATGGCTGATGCAAGACAATTTGAATTTGTGTCAAATGCAAGAAGCAGAGGGCACAAATTAAAGTTTTGCATTATGTGGAGGGAGGTCCCGCAAGGAATTTAGTTTAGAATTCCTTTATGCAAGGAGCAGATAATATACAAGATGCTGAAAAGTGCACTCTGCTATACAAAAAGCCCAATGGGAGCACAAATTTTTACTGCTATGTTCCCCAAAGCCACATCTTTGTCTGAAGAGTGCTTTAAAGACAACCCCATTCTTCTACAGAATACAGGAGAGGGCTATAAGAAAAAATAACCTACCTTATCCTCGTGAGAATACTCGAAGTGTTTCTCCTGGATTATTGGTAGCACTTTTGGAGAGGCTGGATGACTGAATCCTTTTGAAAATTTCAGCTGTGAAGGAATTGTTTCCTGGAAGATTCAGTGAAGTAGCTTTGAAATTACACAGGACTGAGCTGAAATTATGGGACTCCCCTGGGATATAGGATTGAGAAGACTGAATTTCTGCTTTGACTTAGTTCTTGCAAGTTTGAAAGGATTAATAATACTGCAGGAGAGGAGATAAAAGGCACATAACAGAGTCTGTAAGACACAAATGAATTGTGGCATTATTTGAATGACTCTAAAAAAATTACTCGGGCGATGTCCAAGAAAAATATTTATTGGGTATAGACCTGGTTGTGCAATGGATATAGATGAATTTACCTGTTCCTCTCGCACTCAGGTGAATGGTGGATGAAAATTCGTGAGTTTCCCCACCTGCCCTTTTCCTTTCCTTTCTCTCCTACTAGTTAAGAGAAATAAATCTACAGAGTATTGACTTATCGAAAATAACTGAATTCTTAACTTTTTACTCCACTAAAGTGTGTCAAGGATATTTTATGCGAAGCAAACACTTGTAAAATATTTGTAAAAAACCTCTGACTCAAAGAAATATGTTTGGCTTCTCTTCTGCCCCTTTTCATTAGGGGCTCTGTGGGCTTCCAGCATTTGAAGGACTCCTTGACCTGTCAGTGACATCTGCTAGTATATTACATCTCAGCCTTGTACACAAACTGCTTGCAAGACAGTCTGAATTCAAACCTTTGAAGCAGAGCAGCAGCTGTAAATGAGTCTTTCATACAAAATAGAAAAGAACTAACCCTATTACTGTACACATCCAAAAAATGTAGGCTGTAACCCTTTGATGTCTGCAACTTGATTTGCCCTTTCTTCCCTCAGTGCGTGCACTGTCAAGCATCACTTGCTGACACCAAGAGAATTGAATGCACAGAGAAAGACAAGCAGAAAGGCACCTGATCCAGTCATTTACAGCATAGAGTATATACTGCTGTACAGTGAATTATTTTTACATAGGTAATTAATAATGGAGAAACAATGTAGTGACAGTGTAAGTCCCAAGGGAGAAAATTGTCAGCCTATTTATTCATTTATTCTTTGTTAAGTAAATTGATGGGATAGTCTGATGCTTTTCTGGATTCCACACGGATGATGAAACTGCAAACAACTTTCATTTAAATAACAAGCAAATCTTCCAATTAGTCAAAGCCTAATTCTTATGCCTTGAAATGATGAACTGCATGTACTGTGGCCTCTGTCTATTTGAAGGGGAAAAAGCTGCCGACCAAAAACCCAAAGCCATTGATCTGAACATTTTAGGCACTGATTCAAATATGTTAATCTAGTGTGATTTGCCAAGATTCCGCAACTGTCTTCTGGATTCCTAGGTTCATGTTAAAAGGGTAATCATTAATTTTTTCAAATAAACTCATCTTTCAGCTGCTGGAGAGTTTAATGGAACTAAAAAACAGTGTTCAGGAGTATCTGGAGGATTGCACTGGGTTCTGCTCTCTAATGCATGGCTGTGCCAACTCTTCTGTGTGGTTTATGCTTTCAGAAATGGCACCTTGCACAGAAGCTGAAATCTAAGTTTCAATAGGGGAAGGATAATAATGTGTAGTGGTTTTGATTCTAAACCTTCCTTAGTTTGTAATCAAGGAAGTGATCATGTTCCCAGTATTCCATACGATTTTTTACGTAAACCAGAGTATAAATAAGAAGGGGGAGAAGCCTCTTCCTCTCTCTTTCCTTTCTGGTGGATCTGGGAGCAGGTTCTCTGCTGTCGGCTCTGCTCGTGTGGAAGAGAGAGGCCCAGCGAGGCCTTGTGAACCTTGGGAAGCGGAGAGTGCCGGCAGTCGCTTGGTGCAATTCTACTATCTCATAATGAAGTGTTACTAATCTAAAAAGAAGCTAATGACCAAATAACCCAAACGCAAGACAAATATCCTGTGGCTATTTCTTTCATGAGGCAGGTATTCCTGCAGGTAAAAAAGGGAGTTCCCAAAATGCATTTTTTAAGTAAAAAAAGGTTGCAATTTTTTTTCTGGCATAACCTTTCTCTCGGATTTTTTGTGTCTACTTTTGCACCTGTTTATTTTGCCACCTTTGTAAGTTAAGGAACATCTCTACTTCAGTGTTCTTGCATTTTTTAAATGTAAGGTCTTGGCTAGCATACATGGAGAGCAAGAATTCCCAGAGCACAATGAGTAAAGAATGATTTTTGCTATAACTAGCTACAGCTGAATCATGATAGATCATACTATTTCATTGAATTTATCTTCTGAATATTAAATTTAAAAAGCTGTGTCATGTTGAAATATTGAAATATCTCCAATGTAATCCACTGTAATCCATTGCTGGGAGTTTTGAGGGGGAGAGGGCAGTGAGAGAAAAGGTTGGCTGCTGTTAGACAACCAGTAATCTGGGCAAACTCTCGGAGCTGGCAGCGGAGCTGCAGTCTCAACACTAGTTTCAGCCTGGGAGCGATTGACACTTCCTGTACCAGCTATTTGGCTGGAACTTGAATATGTCACTTGGCACTGCGAGTCGATAAAAGCCCTGTTATTTTCCAGGCTAAGAGCTAAACAAAACTGTAGCCTTCCTAAACCATGACACAGTGCTTATAAGGAAGTGTTGGTTTATGTGAAGTAATTTAATCAACCTGATCATTAAATGAATTTACTACTTCCATACTTTATTCTAATTGTGCTTGCTTATATGCATACTGCACTTTTGCCCAATCATTTAGTTCTAATTAATAAATTGGAAACAAGCATGCTGTGAATGCTTCCCAAAGAACATCTTCCTGAAATGGAGGAGCCTGCAGGGAGAATGAGGAGGACAGCAAGATCAGACAGTATTCTCCAGACCCATCCCTGCAGACCACTGAAATATGGGGTCAGAGCTGGAAAATCCACTATCCATTGAAGGTCTGGCATCTAAAGCTAATGCATTTCCTCTCATAAGTCTGTGTGTACTGCATGACTTACTGCTGTGTTACTTGTAGGGAGATAGTTAATGCTTGGGACATAAGCAGTGTTGAGAACAATAAAACACTTATTGTTAAACCAAAGGAACACCCAGATGAGGTTTGGAGGATAGCACCGGTGAGGATCTGTATCCACAGGCATTCATATGAGGCTATGTAAAACCCAGGGAGAGGGAACAAAAGGATGGAGACCAGTGGGAACCAATCATGCTGTGCTACTTCTCTTGCCTCCTCAGGCAAGGAGGCCTAACATGTGCCCATTCACTGTACTTATTCTCAGAGTCCTTTCTTTCCTTGTTCTCCTCTTAAAGTACTCTTTGTAGCTGCCCTGTCCATCACATCCCATTTCCCTTACACACTGGTGAACAAAGTAAGCAGAGCAACCCTAGAGCTCATGGTGTAGAGGTTTCACTGTGACAGCTGCAAACTCAAGGTTTTTTTAGAGGAAAATGTAGTTTTTATAGACTAGGTCTTTTAAAACTGAAAAAAATAATAATCTTACTTTTGTTCTATTCCAGCACCTTTTATATGCGCACATCTTTTGTCATCTTCCTGAGTAGGGAGATATCCTGTAACTGAGAGACGAAGTGCGTGTTGTCATCTCTCTCTATTGCCAAGCCAGTAGCATTTTATATGCCATGTACTGAAGCAGACTGATGCTTGGCACAGCTTTGCAGTGCAGCAGTCTCCTGTAGCTGCTGTCAGGAGCAAGGTGCTGACTTTGAAGTAAGCCAGACTGGGGCTTAAATGTGCAGGGATACATTACTGAATATGACCAAGAAAATATATCTTCAAAGTTTTAGAGAATATGTATTTCTCCCCCTGTTTCTTTTGTATTGGCACGAAGTCAAAATATTTTGAAACAAAAATTGGGATGCTACACACAGACACAGTCTTTGGAAATAGCATCTGGTGTTTGAGATGCTCCCATAGAAAGCTCTTAAGAAAGACGTACCCTTCCTGTTTGGAGTGACCCACCACGCAGCATGTAAAGAGCAGGATGCCTGCATCAGACAAAGGGTCTCAGACTCACTGGCTGATAGGAGAGGCCAAGGTTTGAACTGGGAATCAGTGTGTGGTTGCCCACACTGGTGAATTATGAGTGTGCTCCCAGCCCTCTTTAGGCCTGTGTCACCTACTGCTCTTAAGTTACACTCAGATGAGGTTTGGAGGATGGTACCGGTGAGGATCTGTATCCATAGGCATTCGTATGAGGCTATGTAAAACCCAGGGAGAGGGAACAAAAGGATGGAGACCAGTGGGAACCAATCATGCTGTGCTACTTCTCTGGCCTAGTCGGGGCTGGAGAAGTCCCAGGGAAGCACCCAAAAAGTCATGGTGTTGGCTGTGCCCCACTGCATCTCATACTGGGTCTCAGCTTCTTCTGCAGGAGCTCTTGCATTCTGAAGGGGTCCTGAGTCACTGGAGCAGGGCTGGAGTCACCTTATCGTGTACAGACATGAGTCCCCTTAAACTGGGCTGGTGGCTCTTCTGAGGAAGAAGCCTTACTCTCCTATTATCTTGCTTTGACAAAACATCTTGTGCTACTTGAAACTTGGATATTTGTTCCAATTAAAAATTTTAACATTGAATTTGTGGAAAAAAATTCTACCAGAAAAACTTCTGATCAAGTCAAATATTAGTTTAAGTCTTATTAATTCTACAAGCCTTCTTAGCAGATATGGGGGTTTTAAATGCCTCTAGGAACAATGTATTCTGAGCTTTTTTAATTGGGAGAAAAAGATGACTATGGCAGTGAATGGTGTCTATCATAGAGGAAGAGATTATCTGAAAGCTGAAGCAGTACAGTTCTCACAGAAGAACAAGAAAAGAAAGGTAACATGTAGTTCAAGTGTTGTGAAAAAGAAAAAGAAGGTAAGTTCATGAAAAACTGTCTATGCATTCAAAACTGTTGAATTAAAATATACTCTGCACTAGAGCATAAACTGCACACCAACCTCTGGATTTTAGTAACTTGAGAGCTTAAGGAGTTAAATTTTTTTTTCTGCATTGTTTACTGTTTTTCTGCCCCATTGTGAGTTATTTTTGTAATGTCAGATCTACATTGACGCTTATATCAAAAAGCTTGTGATTTAACTTGATAGATCAGCTAGTGTGAGGGGGTAGGGGTGGGTAACTGACCCTACTATTGAGATATATGATGCTTATTTAGAGAAATGACATATATTCTTGATGAGATACACAGATGTAAACTACAAACTTGTCATTCAAGGTTACTTACAAAAAAAAGGAGAAAAAGAAGCTGTTTCTTTTCTTCTGCCCTTCTTTTCTTTATTTAATACATAAAATACAAAATTTTCAGCATTAGAAATACTATGTACTGAGGGCGACCGAGAGAACAGATGAACTGTGATACTACTTGACACTTACATGGGAACAATCCAGCAAGGATAACGGTTTTAGTTAGGGGATGGTGGAATTTGGAGTTGTTTTTGTACAAGTTCAGTTCATACATACAGAGGATAAGACGGCACTCCTGTGATTAAGAGATTCCCCATTGTTTCTTTTAATATTTCAGAAAGGTGATTTGTGGGAAATAATACCCTCCTAATATGTTTGGATGATTCTAACTATTTGAAATAAAGTCAAGAGAGAGATCCGTAAGCTTCAATAGACTGGTAAAAAGGCAATGTTTCTCAAGTCATGCCTGAAGATAAATTGTAGGTGATAAAACTCATTTGCAGAGGAACATTCTTCAGTGTAGTTGGATGGGAATTCTTCATTATCTCTTTCAATGAAAAATGCTGATTTGCTGTAAGAATTTCAGAAAATGAGCAGTTTCATTTAAGTGAATTATTTGTTAAAAATCAGAAGTACAATAAAAAAATCTACTTTACTATTTACAAAAATTATAAGCATTGATTTTTTCAGTTAGAAAAAACTTTCTTTTGTGTAGGGATGATAAACTAGGTCAAATGAAACATTTCAATTGAACACAACTGATTTTTTTGCTGTTTCTTTTTGCAGAAAAAGATCCTTCGCGATTTACACTATTCTCTGATTCTATGAGATTTTATTTTTGAGGCAGGAAAAATAATTTAAATATCAAATCTTTATGCATATGAAAATTATTTGCTGCCTAGCCGTTCTTTCTAATAAGGTCTTGATACGTCTCTCAGAAAGCTTACAAATAAGCAAATTTCTCTGCATTTCTTTGTGACTGAGAGAAATTTGGTAACCTTACTAAGGATTAATAATTTGTTTGTTTGATGTTCCCCTGCCCCTGGGCTCTTCTGTGAAGAACTGTGGCATGATGCTTAACTTACAGTTTTCAGTAGAAAAAAAAACCCAACCAAAATGAACAAATGCTGGAAATGTGCATTAAAACTCTCCATGGTAGCTGAAAAAGAGTTTGAAAACCTCTGGCCCAATGTGCTTTCCGTTTGTGACTATGTTGTATATTACTTTTTCTTTTTGTCTATTTATGACAGTTTTTAAATGATTACATGAAAGGTGTTCTTTAAATTCCTTGCCCTTTACTAGACCAAAGCCTCCAGACCATCACAAAATTGTTATTTTGAAAATTTAAAACAATGCTATTAATCCTTAATATTGAGTGAAAATTCTTAACACTACTTTTTATTGTCTTAGTGTCTTTGGAAATTATGCAGGAGAATCTTTCATGAAAAGCATCAAAGACAGACATAGCAGAAGAAAATAAAATTAAGAAAAGAGACTTGGGCACTAGAAAGCTGGAATGATGAGTGATCTGCATCAAAGTCTGGGATTTGAGTGAGACTTCCTTTGTAAATCAGGTACTGAATTTTTTTTCTTTTTTTTTGGCTGAAGGAACAGACTGTAACAGAAGGTTTCTTTGCCTCCAGTTAGTCCTTCAGACTTATCCAAGCTGTGTGAAGAGATTTTGGCTATTTCTGGTTGAAATTGAATGAACTTCTGGTTGAAAAACATCTCAAAAACTTGAAGAAAGCTCCTCAAGGAGTAGAAACCTAAAGAAACTTCTAGAGATAATAAATAGGTGGGGGATTTTTTGTTTGTTTTGTTTTGTTTTTTCCTTGCTATTAGGATGGTACATTCAACCCTGTTATTTAGCTGGAAAAATTTGATTTCCATCAAGGAATCACATGCTAATACTTTATTAGTGCATAATGCAGCCATCACACCAGACCATTGTGGGGAGCAGCTCTGATTGCACTGCAGCTTACCAATATGACTAAATGAATCAAGGGGACTCAGAACAGGTTGATGTGGCCTCCTCTAAAATTACTAAGGTCATTTGCAAGTCCGTTGCAGTTCCAATTGCAGTCCACTACCTATGGTTATTCATTAATCAGATACTTATAAATATGCAAGGAATTGAGAGGGAGCTTCAATCTGTAAGCAACACATCTGCAAGAACCTATAATTAGGGCTGCCATATTTCTAAAGGTGTCAGACCTGCTGAGCATGTGCACCCCAGTGGATGTGTGTTAGATTTACCAAATGACTACAAACCCTAGGCAAGAATAGCATAATCTTGAAATATGTCCAGAACAAACGGAGCATGTCTGGAAAAACTCATTTATCTATAGTGGCCCTAACAACCATGCCTCACATCAGAGAATTACAGGAAAACCACTAGTATTGTCATAAAAAGATATGGAATTTCAGTCTACATACAAGACTAACCAAATAGCTGGCTCTAACCATGAGAAACTGAGATTTTTGAATCTCTCCATTTCTTGCTATGAGACAAGGAGGACTTGTGAATCACCCGAGGTCCTGTTGTTGTGTGTGAATTTGAATTGGTCATGTTAGCCACTGCATTGACAGGAAAGCACATGGCAAGTTCCAGGAGAGAGACAGGTCCTACACCTAGACAGTAAGAGCAAAGAAATGCCTCGGATTCTGTCTGTTTTGAATTTTATATTGTAAAAATGAAAATGATACTTCAAAACTTGACAGTAGCTTTTAATGTTCATTTCATCCCCAAACTGCTGTTAATTGTGACTGTTTAGCAGGTAATATCAATGTAATGCTTCTGAACTTGCTCTGAATGTCCCTGTTGTAGACAATGTTGAACAGGTTGTATCTTGGTTTTGATATTTAAGTCCCCATTCTGATTCTTCAGCAGAATAGCAATTGAGCTTGCAGTCTCTTCCACAGCAGTTCTACAATACAGCTTTTATTACAAATGATACCACTTTAGGCAGGATAGATACAAGCAAACTGTAAGCTCAGAATTGCCCATTGTAATCAAATTGGCTATTTTCCAAACAATTCACAGTCTCTATCGCAGTGTGACCTTTCAGAGCCCTGCACTCAACAAAATAGGGGTATATTACCTTTCATGCACTACTGTTCATTTTCAGGAGAAAGCCAGGATTATTGTTTAAATTCCATACAATTACACCTGAGCACCTCATTGTTTTCAGACGGAGGGCACAAATGACTTGGGTCAGCATTTCACACAGAGATGTGTCTGGCCTTACACACAGCAGGGCAGAAACAGAAAGCGTTAAAATCACACACTGCAATAAATATGAGACAAACTGAATGCCTAAAAAGAGAATTGGTATTATTGCCCAGTTTGTCCAGTTATTCTCACGAAGCCTTGCTGATGCTTTCCAGAGGTGTAATTGGACACAATGTATATGTTGGGGGCAGAGAGGACAGAGAAGATAACTTGTTTAATGTGTTTACCTATTACCTAAACAGGTAAAAGAGCAAATGAGAGCTGGAGTTAGAGATCCTTTAAGGTGGGGTACTTGGGCTCTAGGCTGTTTCCATTTTCCTGTTTTTTCCCCCAGCATTATAGCTACCCTTAGAAGTCCTCAGGTGTATAAAAATACTTAAAAAAAAATCCAAACGATAGATTGCCCAGCAGAAAATTATTTACATGAAAACTCCTGCCTAAGCATAATTTTTCCTGAGATGACATCTGCTTTGAAAACACAACACAATTTCATCTCAGATGTAAAAGTAACACCCTCATCCTTATTTTTTTTTTTTTGCTGACACCAAAAGATACATAACCTGCTGACAGTATGTGGCTGATACCTGTATCAGTCAATCCTAAATAGTCTATAAATCTATGTACAGTCTAAAATATCACTCATCTATATAACTGAGAATTTTTACAATACAATTTTATGTAACCATGTTTGTTTTTCCCTATCCAGAACCATCTTCCCTGGTGAATCTGGGAACAGTCTCTGATTGTACAGAGCCACTGTGTATTCCATTCTCAGTCTTCCCTGGAGTATAAGTTATGATATATTAGCACTGTCTTTGAGGTCTACCAAATCTGTGGATATGCAATATGCTGAAGTGTGGAGATGGAATGAAGTTGAAAGGATTTATGAATAAAATGTAAGTGGATGATACTTCAAACTAAAGCACAAATACTGCATTGTCTAAATTGAAAGAAATTACTCCTTTTGCTCAAGTAGGAGCAGTAGCAGTAACAAAAAGCTAGGATTATTTTGGCCTTTGGTTGGGGGCTCAGCTGTTATCTGAAAGTGATACACGAAGCTATTGGAATACTTTTTTTCCACATGATTGTCACAGATGAACTTTGGTGAGGAAAATAAATACCCTGCTGGGTAGGGAGTCTTACAGATCTGTGTGAGAAACTTTGCCAACTCTAAGTGATCCCCCACAACCTGCAGTACCTACAAAAATAAATAAGGTTTTCAATCCAAAATTATTGATAAATGGAAAGTGCTATTCTGCCCCTGGCATTGTCAATTTTCTCTTCCTTTTCAGGGAACCTGATTATTCAGGCCTAGTATATAAACATACTGCATGAGGTAAATAGGTACCAAGGCTAGTGCTGGTTTTGAACATAGATCATCATTTTACTTACTCCCTTACATCATTTAACTCTGTTCTGGTGACCCTGGGACCTGGTAATACACACTGCAACCAATAACCATAACTCCATGATCCGTATAGAATACATGAGGGATGGTGGCAAGTATGTAATTTATTACCTTCTCTAGTGCTGTGTTATTATTATGTGACTGTTATAGCATTCATAGTTTGACAGATTCCTATTAGGCAGTCAGTCAGAGTATGTAGTGTATTATTTTACCAATACCTGATGCATATCAATAAAGTGGGTGAACACTGCTATAAAAGAACAGCTGAATTGGCTTAGATGTTGTAATCTCCCATTCTGAGTTCTCATCTGAAACATCAGTTTAAGATGACTGATACTTCTGTAAGGTTTAGAAAAGTCTGGGTAACTTTCTTCCCTCCTTGTCCTGAATACCTAAATAGAAGTGTCAAAATAGTACAAGAGGTTATTTTCACCCTGCTACCATTCAATAGCAGAAGCAAAATTTACTAGAAATCTTGTACTGTGAGACAACCTGTTCTCACAAGATTTCCAGCCCATTAACTCAAGAATCACATTGTTTGGATTAAGGTTTGCACAAACAGCCGAGCTTTGCAGGTGCTTATCCAAAAGGCATTGAACCAAATCTCTTGAGGTTTCCCCACATACTTAACGTTTTATGCAAATATTTACTATATGTGGAGAGGAGAGCAAGATGGGAAAAATCTCCTTGTCGAGGACAAGCAGAATTAGTTATTGCTGGATGAGTAAAACTGACAGGATTTCTGCTGGCTGGACAGAAACATCAAGAAGGAGAGGAGGCACAGACAGAGACTGCCACTGGGCTGAGGGTGACTAAGAGGTTGAGGAAGCCTGGACCTAGAAAGCAGTGAGATGCTGGAAGGTGGGAAGGGGAGATGGAGCTGCATATAGCTATGAAACAGTCTGGCAAATTATAGGAAATACAAAGGTAATATAAGAAAAGGATATGAGGAGGGATAGCTGTGATTCTGGGGAGGGGAGCTGGGTAATACAAGCCTGCATGTGGTCCAGAGCTTAGCTCACAGCTGGTGGTCTTGGTGAGGTGAGCATGGTGGTGTCAGTCCTCCAAGATACAGATGCTGCTGCCATTCTCCTAAGGGCAGAATAGCTGCTTGGAGGCTGTTAGATCTCTGCTTGTACACTTCATCCTCCTGCAGTTCTAAAAGAGAGAAAGCACAGATCGGGCAGCAATGTTTATTTCAGGATTGTGGCGTATAATGTTCTGATTAGACAAAATACATCTAAAGAGTATCAATCAAAATTTAAGAAAATACATAGGGGAAAAATGCAAGTTGTCCAGATTTTTTTCCTGTTATTTCCAGTGCACAGGCAACCTGACACAACATGTTGTATATAATTCAATCATGCTGTCAGTTTTTACTAGGAATGTAATCAATATGATCTTACAAATTTTAATCAAGGTGTCTGAAACAAAGCATTTGTTATCATAGAGATTCTTGCCTAATGCTTTGCAGCAGTATGTTAACAAGCTGATATGAAGTGTAAATTTTTAAGAAGAAACAGTCTGACTGTGAAAAGACGAGCGCGTGACTGGAAGTAGCATAGGCAGAAGGGACTGTGTATAAGGCAGTCCTATTGATCCTTCTCCTGAGGGGTAATATAATAATAAAGTACCAGCACAGCTGTGTCCTTTCACAATTTCATGAACGGTCAAGCAAATAAAGTATGATACTTTATGTTACTTCACGATGAATTGGTAAGCACAGTTGTAATTATCAAGGGCTGTAGAGAGGCTCTTTTTTGACTTGACTAAAGGAAATTTCTGCAGACGCTCAAAGAACTGGTGGAAAGAGAACAGCATTGTACAGAGTCATGTAGGGGAGTCAAAGTGCTACTTGAAATTCTGGTTAGCTGACCTGAGCTAAAAGAGAGGGTGAGCTTCTCTCCACCTAGCTTTAGACATTGATATGGTAATCATTTAGGGATTATAGTCACCATAGAATGTCTTTATCCTCTACAGAGAGAAAAAGGCATTTTTAGGGAGAGATTCTTTTTACTGCTTTAAGGTGTCATCTGTAGGATAAGATGATTTGTGACCTCATAATTATTATTCTCATCAATAAAAGGTTCAGCAAAAGTGACTACACTTATGGGGATGTTTAATCAGAAGAATATTTCCCTCTCCCTCACCACTGTTGTTAACACTTTATTCATTGTATCTTGCATCAGCTATGGCATCACAATATGTCCTGCATGAAGGTACTCAGATTTTTGAAATAAACTCACAGGAGATACTTTGTTTTCTGGTCAGCTCAACAAGCTGCCCAGGGAAGTCGTGGAATCACCATCCCTGGAAGTGTTCAAAAAACATGTGGATGTGACAACTGTGGATACAGTTTAGTGGTGAACATGGCTGTGCTAGGTTAACTGTTGGACTTGAGGATCTTATAGGCCTTTCCAACCTTAACTGTTCTATGATTCTATGATTCTGTTATTTTTTATATGTTCTACCAACCTCAGGTGACTGGCAGAAAATATGCAAGTTACGCTGCATTCTTCTACAGAGTGTTTAAAAATCTGTTTGAGAGGAATGTGCATGGGATGCATAATTTTCTTCCACATCTTTGATACCAATTAAAACATTTTTCCTCAGTTGCACACTGTGTTTTTTCATGTTGATACTACACTAGACAGACTATGGGGATATGCAGAAAGAAGAGTGGAAGATCATTATCACAGTGTCTGCTGTGAATCCATGTGCAAGATGAGGCACCGCAGGGTGGGACAGTGCTGTCAATGAGATTGGTAGTGCCATTCCAAAGTGGCTGCCCTGCCTCTCCCACAGGCATGGTAACTCACAGACGTTACTTGAGGCAACTCACTTAGCAGAGTACTTACCAGAGTAGATATTCAAAGTCCCCAGCAGTCCTGTACACTCCATAACTTCAGTGATAGCTACCATTTACATGGATCTCACTGTGTTGTTGCAGCTGCCTCTACACAGACAGCTGAGACAAACCCTTCAACAGTGAAGCTGAGCTAGATAGCTCACATGCGTGTGGTGCTCTAAACCAAGGAGGTGGAAAGACTTTAAAGCACTAAAATTTGTCCGTGATGTGTTGTTGATACTAAGTGCGTCTCAGAAAGCACAAGCTCCCACTAAATAGGAAGGGATCTGCTGCATCACTGGATGAAGTACTCTGAAATCTCAGAGAAACACATGCTGTAATCTTTCCATTATAGAAAGAACCAACTCCATCTTAAAAATATGATCTTCTGCCTTTTTTTTTTTTGGCATGCAGAAGGTGCAGGTGCCTGTAAAGAGTTATCAGAAAGTGCAGTTACTGAGAAGATTTCCCACTTCTAGCTTGTGATACCTAAATTTCACCACTGCTGAGTGCTTAGAGGAGTTTTCATGTCTGGGTACATTCTAGCTGGAAGCACATAATTGAAGCAGCCTTAAATCATACATCATATGTCCTCAACCAAACAGCAGATACGCCTCTTCTCACTATTTCTTACTGACCACTTTATTGAGCCCCCTACTCAGCACTAGGCTTCTGAGTGTCTCTTTGGAGATGGCCACGTCTCTTCCCTGACTGATTGGAGATGCTAATTTTGGATTAACTAAAGCTAAATATCCATTTGTAGGTGCTGTAATGTTTAATGCAAACATCTTGAGTAGGCACTCTGGTTCTTGCTCTTTTTCATTTAGTACGCTTCATAAATGTTGTGGAAAACAAGGATGGAGAAACTCAGTCTAGATTTTTAAGCCTTCATCATAAAGTTTCAACCAAACCAGAACTGGTGCACAGCAATAAACTGGTACTTAATTATTTGTTCTTATTGCAAAATGTGTGTTTTAAATCTAAGAAGAGCTTCCTCATCTGTATGGAAACATACTTCTCAAAAGTGAAAACTAAAAAATGTAGTTTTCTCCAAAATAGTTCTTTAAGCTTTTTTCCCCCCTAAGAAATTTACTGTGTAGAGCAGTTCAGCTAAAAGGGAAACTTTCTATTTGTTGAAGGAGCCAGCAATATTTGTTCTGAATAAGTACAACAGCCCTCCTCTCATGGGAAGGATTCAGGGCCAAATGTCATGTGCATGATACAATGCGGAGTAGGAACTACAGGCTTGTGGCTCACGTAACATACCCTTTCCACCAACCAAAATGAAACATGTCATTGAGGAAGGATAAATGGCAATCTTTGGCTGTCATGCACTAGGATCTTATTATAGACACAGAGATAATGAAACTAATGTATCCTGAGGCACTGTTACTTAAAAGAGTATCAGAACAGGAGAATGTGCACTGAATTTCATTTGCTGAGACCTTTTTCTGCTGTGTTTGGGGCTAAGTTTCAGCAAACAATACAGAGACTTAGTCCTTCAGAAGTCAAGTAGTGTTTGAACAGCTGGCGACTGGATAAGTCTGCACTGGGTTTGCCCACCTATTTATGAAGCTTTTTTCTCTGCCAGGAAATGTGTGTGTATTTATGTGACTCTTTTTATCACTCAATCAATCCTTCACTGAGGTAAAGAAACTAGAAGGTAGTCTGGGAGGAACTGAACCCCCACAAATTCTCCACAAAATTATTATATCTGTTAAGCAAGTGGTAGAAAGGATGGGAACAGCTGATACAGAAACTAATAAGGTTAACTGATGCAATTTTTGAAGATGATCAGATGTGAGAGAAACAAAGCCCCTCTTATAGCTTATTGATAGTGTATATGTTTGGGTTTTGATACGTTTTTAGATTTGAGATATTGCCTCATGCCTGTTCCTTCCTGATAGACTAGTGTTTTCACTGTGCCAGTTAAGATACCTGCATTTATTTCAAGACTCCATGTGTAAGCAATCTGTAGGCTGTACTTTAATGTCTGAGTGGGCACACCATATCTCTCCAGCAGCTGACATAACCTATTGTTATGTTCAGGAAGCATGTTAATCCTCATAATTAGCACAATTCTGGAGTCCATTCAGATGAAGAGATTTCATACACCTCTTAAGTTTATTAGTGATATTTTCTTCTTCTTCTGTCCACCTTTATTTCCTCTCACAATAGCTACTCTGCATAACTTCCTCCTTATGCTTCAAATTCTACAGTGTCACTGACAGTTATAAAGGGAAGAATCTGAAAGAAAAATTTGGATATGGAAAAGCTTTCTTAGCAGGGTATGTTTTTATTTGATTGATCCAGGAAAGTAGCTTGAGACATTTAGGAGAATACTCACTTTATTCTTTTCAAACTTTGATGTTTTTATGATCCCAAGAGTTTAAAAAAAAAAACTGTAGAAGGCCCCATGCCCACTGGTCTACATGACATTTACTATCTGCATTAAGCTGCTACTCAGAAACATCATCAAGGACTGACTGAGTTCTGTTATGCTGAGCACACTTCAAATATACAAAAGGTGACTCCTGTCTCCAGAGTTTAAGCTTTCAATCTGACTGGCTTAGTAGCATGTTATAATAGTCCTGTCTCTGGCATGCTGATCTGCAGCCTTGATCAAATCACTTAGCCTTTTATTTGCTTAAAAAAAATAAATCAGTCCTGAACTTGAATGCTTGATAAGTCAATAGAACCACTCACACATTCAGAGGAGGTGTGTAGGACTGAAACCTTAGACCATGCAAACAACATCCCCTTCCTGAGGAGCCTATTGTGCTTTATCTTCTGGCTGAGCTCCTTGGGTAAGAGCTTCTTTCTCCACTTATATCAAAATGAGTCATCCTAAAAGTCCCTCCACCTCTGGACCCCAGTATTTAATCTACCTGTTTTCTTTGGGTTGACTCAGATTTGGGAGAAAGCACAAGATAAGTTCAAGTAGCATATCTGACTGGGTGACAAATTTGATTAGATGGCATGGATGTCAGCAAGGTTGGAGTAGTGGGAGCTGCAAACCTTTGAAATCATCCTACCTGTCCCTAGACAGATCTATTAAGACATACTGCCTTAATCCTTTTATTTCTGGACTTCAAGCTACAGGCTTGGCATCGAAAACTAGAGGATACTGGTTCTTGTCTCTGCAGGCTGATACCCTTGAAAATTTGAGAGATGTGTAATTGAAACACACTGACTCTTCCACGTGAAAGGTCAAAACTGGGCTGTTGCCACCATCTCTATGTTGCTTTTAAAAAAGGATTCGAGAAAAGAGGATATTTGGGTAAAGGTGAGGAGCAGAGTAGTGGGTGCAGGAGGGAGGATTGTAAACACCGGGAGCAAATGCAGTAAGTATTTGGTTTCAGTAGCAAATGCTCACCTAGAATGAGCAGCAGTGGAAACGACAATTGTGAAAAACAATCTTATATTTGATGAGGAAGGAACATATATGATAGGAAGGCACCACCCATGGAGCAGGATAGATGACTGTAGCAGCCGAGATGTGAATAAGGTGAAATCGAGGAAAAGTACTGTTGGGAATCCTAGGTGGAAGAGCATGTTGTGGTGTCAGAGCTCTGTAGAAGACTCTGGGTGAGAATGCATAAATATCTAGAAAGGGGAAAAGGAAAGATGGAATAAGAGTGAGCACTCGGATGTTGAAGAGAGTGAGAATACTATAATAGTTAAGAAAAAAATCTTGCTTCTTTAGAAAACTCTTCTTGGCAATATAATTGTTCACAAAGTTGATAGCTACTTATATACTTAATCTCTCTGTTTTTCAGTGTTGGCCATGTAAACCATTTTTGTTCACAGCACGGCGAAGACCTGACTTCTACAGAAGTTCAACATGATTTGAAAGAGGCCTCTGAGGACAAAGGCTAAAAACATCTCCTGTGAACTTTAGCACAATATGTACCTGTAGGCACCCCTCATCCTTCACAGGTATTTGTCTAATTGCACTTATTTATTAATCTGAAATGTAAAGTGTCCAAGAAGACATAGGCAATTTAAGCTGTTCTCTCAATCTTCCCTGAAGGGTCATCCAAAATAGACCCTGAATATTTGTCATTTGTCAAGGATTCAATAATTGGCAGGAAAGGATGGCTTTGGGCACATATGTTTCTTCTCTCCCAAATGCTGTGATCTTGTTTAGCTTTGTACTGTCATGTCAGCTTCTTCTGTACTTGCTAGGGTTCAACTTGGATCTTGTGATGGTGCTGCAGAAGGTATTCTTGTGACCTTCAGCACTTTCCACTCTTTCCTCATGCTGACTGCTGTTTCCATGGAAGTCTGTGATGTGTCTTATTCAAAGCATAATTTGTAGAATGTTTGCTTAGAACAGAGGAAGGGAAAAATAACTTCTTCAAGGCAGAGAAGAAAGAAAATCTACTCTACACTGAAAAAAAAAATCACCCTCTCTCTAAAACTTAATCCTCAACTCTACTAAATCCCCAATTAATATCAGTTCTGTTTAGGATGGAAGTGTTCAATGACAACATGAAGGAAGACATGTCAGGTCACAAACTCAGAACATGAAATATTTCCACTTTTCCTAATTATCACCCAGCCTTACAAAAAAAACAGATGGAACCTCTTTCAAAGCTTTGTGTGTGTGCCCATGTGTGTGCATATGTATGTCTGTCTTACGAATGGCTAATTCAAATCAAACTTGGGATTCTAGTCAAGACAACAGCTTCACTGACTGAACCAGCTTGTTTCTGTACTCTTATCACTACCAAAAAGAAGAAAAGCTGCGATCAAGTTTCATTCAAAGCTAAAGAAAAAGAATAAACCCAACACTTTCTGATAACAGCCCACTACGCAGTACTTGCCTGTATGACAAACATATGGAGTAGCACACACTCTGGACTTGATTCATGACTAACTATAGTATCTGTAGCTCAACTAATGCAGCTAAAACCCCAACCAACCTTTCCCCTTTCCCCTTATCCTTATTACAGGGCTACAGGGTCAAACCTTATTTGTGCATAATAGGCAGAGAGATCCATGTGCTTATGCAGGTATGCACAGCATGAGCTACCACTGTAATCCAGATCCTCAGCAGCTGTCGTGGATTATCCAAAAGACAGTGGTGCTTACATCCATTCCTTCAGCTCAGCCATACTGAGAGTATTTTAAGTATTGCAGAAAGATAATTCTGGTCTTTTTCAAGACCTTGCAGTGTAGTTCATTACTATGAAGTGCCAGGAATTCAAAGAGAGGAACATGTGAGAACAAAAGTAGGTGCCTACAGATTGCAGCAGTAGTGCTGCTAATTGGGACACTTGCAAAACAGTGTCATATGTGTCATTGGTTTTTACTATCTGCTAAAAACACCCCCATAAAAATATAAAATGCTAATCTGATTTTTTCCCGGCTTACGGCTGTTTTATAGTAGGCTGCCTCTCTTGTTCCTCAGAATGAATATTGTCCAGAAGTATTTACAGACAAAAACTGTCTTCCAGGACTCCTGACACTGGGACAAGGGTATTAAGCAAAAATAAAACAAAGGAATCCCAGATGCAATAGAATGAACAGTTAAAAGACGGGGAGGTAGCATATGTGCCTTTCTCCAACTGGGTGACACACTAATAGGGTTCTTATTCCGCTTTCTTCTGCTAAGAGACTGGAAGACATATGTCAGTTTTCCACCTTAACTGTGCATTTTCTAGTTTGTTTGGATTTATGTCATAACCTTAATGGGATTTAAATGGAATTTTTATATGTGAATAATACTCTGCATTAATGCAAGAACTTTAGGTTGCCGTGCTACCAGCTTGATTTGCATAAAGGTTTTTAAATATGGAAGAAGAATAGCCAGGCTACTGTAGATGGTAAAGTGAAAAACAAAAAGACACTGGCATAATAGTTAGAGGAAGAGACAACTCCCCCAAAACATTGACTTGTGAAAGGGTTAATTCTCTGACTCTTAGGTACAACTGGGTGTGAGAGAAAAGCCTGAAGGTCATGGTAGTCATGAATATTTAGTTACTGGAGGGTCAGGGCTGGATTAAATGGTGAAGCAGAAAGGTCAATGTCATAGATTTATACTTTAACATAAAACATTTTCTCTTCTAGTGTACTGTCTGTGTTCTGTAAATGTAAATTGTCTGTGTCAATGTGTAGCTCACGTGACAGTTACACACACCCCACACACTGGTATGCAGAAGTGTCTGTTTCCTTTAAGTATATGCTATGTGGTAGATTTTTGAGATATCATCTAGAAATTATAAACCCAATATGATGTCTTACATTGAAAAGTGTGCTATTATGCAATTACATATTACATATGTTTAATATATATAATATTGTCCTCCTATTTCCAAGTTCTTGTTTACCCTTGAGTATATCAAGTAAGAGTAGGAGAATACTTACCCCTTTGGTATTATTATTTATTCAGAATGGGAATTTGGGGCACAAAGAGTTCTAGAGATTTTTCCTGACAAATTTTTTTGGGGCAGTGCTGGGAGTAGCACTGCAGCTCTTCTTCCTCTTGGTCCTTTGCCTTAAAACTTTGCCTTATCATGCATTTGGTTCTCTGAGCCTCAGCTGTGTGTGAGCAGTTCCGAGTTCCTGATGGTAGTGTGATGGTAGTGAACTTTCCTGCTGGCATGTTATTCATTCTTAGTGTAACGTTATTATTTTTAAATGAATTATGTATATAACACACTTGGTGTACAGACTACTCTGCATGTGAATAATAAAGCACAGTCTTTGCTCAAAAGAGCTGGCAGTCTAAGGGAATGATCCAGTAAACACTTATTCATGGGTGATTTGCTTAGCCTCCTATCATGAGTAATCTGATGATCTGGCCCCAAACTAATTAGATAGCTTGACAAATAGGACATGCTAGGTAGTGAAGGAGGGAAGCAATGAGACACAACAGTACCTAAAGACTTCGGAAGAAAAACACAAGCTGGTTTGGATTTGATTCACTTCTCTGTGGCAGTGTCTGCTATAAAGGATGGAGTTTGCGCCGTGGAATAAGTGAGTCAGGTCTCCTTCAAGCCTTACATTTTGCTGTGTGTTCAGCCTGTCCTCACAGCAGGTGAAGCCTTGTCGTAACCTAATTATTTTCCTTTACTGTCCACCTCTGCAGTCAGTTCCAGAGGAGTCTTCTCCATGGTCTTTTAAAAGTAGGTGAGACAATATGCACACACAGGTCTGAAGAGCTTGGAGTGGGCTGAGTTAAACCATGCTATTTGCGAGCAGTTGGCAATTGCAAAGATGGTCAGTGGCTCAATCAGAGGGACACTTACTTTTCACATGAATGATTTAGTTCCTTGCCTGTGGGGAGCACAACTGCAGCAGTCAGGTGTAGGTATGAATTTCACTTGAAAAAAGCTTTATCAGGGATGATACTACTTTGGACTTGAGACCTGGCTCTCTATCTCCAGCAGAAGAAGAATATGCAGTGCCAGGGTGCCAGGACACTGGTCTTGTGCTCTCTCCCGGGATTCCTGCAGAGTGAGGAGTCAAGCACTGATTCTGAGTTGTGAGATTTCATGTGTTGGTATACATGAGCTGAAAGCACGTTATATGGGTAGAGTCCTGGATAACCATTATTTGAGTATGGTTAGTTTCTGTTGAATAGTAATATTTAATTTATACTTGAAGATCTTGTTTGTCCTCCCATAAGTGCTGCTTGGACTTGCAGAGGCCACCATTGACCTTATTTGCATTGGTTCGCCATTTAAAGGCTGCAGCAAGGTATCAAGACCTTGGCACCAAGAAAAAAACCACAGGTATTTTTGTCTGGGAGATGACCCAGGGCAGATTATCAGTGGAGCTGGGGCAGTGAAGGGCAGAATGAAAGTACCTGTAACTGGCTTTGGAAGCCTTAGACTGATGTAGTTAGTAACATGCTCCTTATAGACACCCTTGAAGCAGTTTCCTGGTACCTGGCTTCTGTTTGCATTTTCCATGAGATCTAGGTTAAGGGACAAGTCCAAAGAAAAGTCCACCTATAAATATGGGCAAAGCGATTGTCTCAAATGATTATCCAAGGTGCTTATTTCACCAGCTGGTGTTGTTTGCAGCATGGAAAGGGTCACAGGTGGCTTAGGAATAAAAATATAGTATTTATGCAGCTGACCACTGTGTTGGAAAAGGGGTAGATATATTTAGCTAAGTTTGTCTCAGATGGAAAACTTTTCTTTAGTTCCAAAGCAGGTCAGTTCTATTCTTATTCTAACACAGAAGTAAGTGGAAGAATGAAGCAAAGTATGGGAAAATCTCAAAGTGTTATGCAAAATAAAGTATTGATTGTGAAAATCCTAAACCAAAACTTGCTTGCCTTCTTAAATTTTTTCATCATGTCTAGTACTTGTAAGAAAATATTTCTTCCTGCTCTTACATCAAATAAAACTAAAACTTCCCACTACAGAAAAGTATTTTGTTTCCTTTTATTTTTTTTAAACAGGAAATATATATCTCTCAAAATCTGCAGAGATAAAAGTTTAATTATGTCTTAGTTGCTTGCTGTGATTTTGAAACCAGTGCTTTGGTCTGAATAAGCACTTGGTGAGTTATAAAATTACATGATGAATATTTCTATTTCTCATCTTAAAATCTAGTTTTTGTAAGATAATTGACAATAATGGAGTTGACACTGGATTAACAGATGTGACCTGAAGTTGATATCAAGAAGGGTTTTTTTTTTAAGAAATGAATGAATGAAATTTTTTAAAAAAGGACCGTATTGCAGGAGAAAATATACCTGCAGCAGTAAGGATTCATCTGTTCATGTTTTGCATAACAATAGAGCTGCAGATAAAGATATGTGAATAATCTAAAATCCACATAAGCACTTTTTATCCTGGTAGAATTTTATGAAGACTAGGTGGTTGGACTGTGTAGAAATAAACTATTAAAAAATGAACCGATACAGAAATAAAAGTTTAGACACAGCTCATGTGAATAGATCAGTCCTAAGAACAGTAGTCACTCATGATGAAAATGACAGATGAAACTAGAGGTCAACACTGAAATGCTGGGGAGTTTCTGGACCATGTCAGAGGGAGGGACAGAATGCAGGGACAACTCTGAGGAGAGACAGGGACATTGCTAATGGGTGATGGCTGGACAGATAAAATGAGGCCTGATGCAGGCGACTTGGGTAGAAATTGGCTGGAGAGTCTTGGTGGAGCTTACTTCTTGGCAGACAACTGTTTGATGGCAGGGTCTGTCTCTAGAAATGTTCTCATTTTGTGGCCTCCTAGTTGGGGTCGATGTGGTCCATTGTTTAGACTATATGTACATGTGTTTCTACCCTACTATAAGTTTGTATGGTTCCACAGTGCACCCAAATCCTGCAGAGTGCCTCCATTTCTAATGCTAAATCTTCAATTGATTAATTAATAAGTCTTTCTCTAAATGTGAATGTTTTAGAGGATGCTTCTGGGCTTGTAAGTAGGCCACTTACATTGCCTCCCTTGCAGATTCTCTCCTCAGAGAGAGAGAGACGGAAATGAGAGTGTTCAGAAAGACTTCTTCACCCTGAGAGATGGTAATTCCACGTCACGCATCACACAAACTTCTTCCCTCTGAGTTTCCAGCCCCCTTTCAGCCCAGAACATCACTAAATATGTACTTTAAAGATGGAAATAATGACTCTGGAGTCTGAAAACAAAAGTGTCTAGGAATGAGACTAGGAACTACTGCCCAGAAAGGATGGGAATCAGCTGTACCACACTCTGCAAGTTTTGTCTCAGCTCCAGATAAAAACTGGAGAAATGCACAGGCTCCACATGCCCTGGCATAGCTGCCTGATTTTTGTCTCTGATTCTTTATCACACTAACTGGTGTTTGGCACATCCCTTTTGCTTCATATTATATGAGTTGTCTCAGATAGACTGGGAAATGCAAAGATCAAAGACTGAGACTTTCTTCTGACCAGAAAGCTTTTAGAGTTTAGCTTCCTGCTGGGCAATCCTGATATAGGAACAATCAATTGTGCTAACTCTCACTGCTTTAAGGGAAAATATCTAATCACTAATTCAAAACATTTCCCTCTTGGCTGGGATAGAGTCTTTCTTGTAGAAACTGAGGGGGCATACAAGAGGGTGAGCGAGATTGTAGCATTCTAAAAATTATTTTAAAGAGAAGAGTTGTTTGCTAGTTGTAGTACATACTGTAACACTTTTCTTAGATCTCTGTAACTCTTCTGTAACACAAACAAATTCAAATCCATCTCTAATAGACGGAAACCAGTTTTCTTGTAGTGTCCTGTGTGTCTGATCTCTGGTTTATTTATATAAACAGATTTCTTGCATCTTCTGTTTTGATCTCTAGGATTCACCGACAACCACTTAACTAATGAGTCTGTAGGAGCCATGTAGCTCAACAGTCAAGGCGGGCTGATGAGGGTGGCAGTCAGCATGGTGAGCGTGTACCCATCCTACCACCCCATACAAGGTAATTGGTGACAAAGTGAATATGCTGAGTGTCCTTTTATTGTGGCATTTTTATTTCGATATTATTTTTAAATAGTGTTTTACAATAACAGATTTTTTTAAGGGTTTGACAAAGATATGATAGCAATGAAATGAGTAAAAATAAGAAGGAGTGTCGTGGCATCCTAGGGCCACTTGACTGCCAGAGCAGAAACATAGAGTTGGCTCATCCACCAGCACAAAGTGACTTCCGTCAAGCAACGGTGATTTGGGCCAGCTGGTGATTTCTTACTTCCTGGTAGCCTTTTATTTTCAGTTCTGCATTTACATTTTTGGGTTTTTTTGTGTTTACTGTACATGGGAGGATGTGTAAACTGGGAAAAGAAGTAGAGAAGACACTTGATAAAGGCCATGGGAGGGGGTGTCACAGAGGGTCACAGAGCAGTTTTCAGCTCTGCTTGCTTTTTCTCATAGAATTTTCTCTTGCAATTCTTTGCCTCCTTGCCGATTTCTCTAGCTGAGCTGTAGGTTTATAATGTCCATTTTAGGGTTGATTAAGTGCTAGTAACAGGAATTTTTGTGTGCTTGTGGAGTTTGAAGGAATCTTGGGGTTTTGTACAGAATTACTATAACAGCCATAAAGAAGAAATATAATAAATAATATAGTCAGAACAGTTCATGGATCAGTCTATAAAATATGATTTTTTTTCCCCATTAGTTTCTCTAGCTGCTGTTAGGAAGGTATTAAGGTGGAAAAAAAGTCCTTCCAGTTGAGCAGTGGGTTATGGTCAGATTTCTTTCTCATTGAGTATTTCAGTGCCATACATAATTATATTTATTGTTAGCTATTTCTTGTTGACTCCTCTTACTTCATCTCCTGTCTGTATGTGTTACTGGCATGTTATATGGTCTCCTTTCTAACACAGTGGTGAAGCTGCAGACATGTATTGGGGTTTCAAATAATTTTTATTAGCTCAGTGATTATGTTATGATCTTAGAAAGTGTTCTACTGGGAATATTGAAATAAAAATGAATAAATATATCGGGAAAGCAAAGGCAAAACTGAAATAAAAAGCAGAGACATTTTGATGCTGAGGAATATAGTTCCTGGGGTATCTTTAATAGTTTGATTTGAACATGGATTAATTGAACAGAGGATTTTTTTACCTGATTACTCTGAATTGGTGCAGAAATAAGTGGAATAAACTGCTTTCCCTTGGGATGGTGAATATGGTGGTGTTTAAAGAACTTCTGATAAGGATGCAATTCAGGCCTCAGTGGGTGCATAGATAAAAAGTAAGGTTTGCTGAATGTAAATCTGTTTGGCCCTTCTAATGAGGTCAGGTTAACTCAAATTCTTGTGCTTCTCAAAGGAACTTTGGGCCAAATGGTGTACACTGACCTACACCATTCCTGTGGTTTATAACCAGATTTAATGCTTGTAGTTGCATCTTTTTTAATTTGTTTCTTTTTTTATTTTGCCCCGTAAGTTTGTAATTCTTGCCTTTTTGTTTTTTTAATCTCATAATACAAAAAAAAAAAAGGCATTCAGAAAAAAATCTGACTTGAAGAAAAGTTCTGTACAGCTTTAGTTAAAACCTCACAGCACACAGAGCTATCAACTTAAATCAAGACTGGTCTAGTCAGGACATTTTTTAGCGAACATAACCAATAGGAAAAACATGCTTTTGTAACTTAAGCAGCAATTTAAATACATAGTGAAAGAAGTCCTAGTTTACATTTGAATTCTGTTAACCCAGTATCAAAAGGATAGGTCTTATGTTGCTGATCAAAATTAATCAAGGAATATATCTTTTCTTCAAATTCCTAGAAGTCAATTGTATGATTTCTTACAATCATGTCAGGTACTGTTACAGAAAGCTGAGCTCTTGTGACTGTTCCAGACCTGTTTGATGTTACTGGGCAACCTGCCAAAGTCTCCTTTTTGTATGCCAAGATGGTAATTATTGACACCTCATAGGGAAAGGGTTTCAAGGAACTCACATCAATATTTCTTCCACAGTCAGAAACTGGAAATGCCGCTATAGTAAAGAGATCTTGAAATCCTTGGGGATTATAATCCTAGACTGAAGGAATACTAGAGAGAAGTAAGAAAGTTAACCTCAGGCAGACAAAACAGAACCAGTGTGCAGAAGCTTGGAGTGGAACTCAGGTAGAACTATTTGAAGAGAATAAATCTGTTGAAGAGTGGAAGTTGCTGAGAAAACTGTATGTGCAACATGGGGTTTTTTTGGGATCGAAGGTATATTATGAATCAAAACTAGGGCTCAGGAAGGGACTGAGAGGCTTGACTTTACATCTGGGGAGTAAGTCACAAAGTTCAGGGAAGGTGGCACCACACACTAGGAAGGTTAAAGCCATCACTTTCTGTGTTTTCAAGGTTTTATACCACATTTGTGTGTGGCATTTGACTACTTGGGTTTTCCTAGCAGTCTCAGTAGTCAAATTAATTTCATTTTGTAAGTGAGGTTTTTAGGGTGAAGGAGGGATGTCTTACTGAGTGAGCAGATTTTAGACCAGAATGTGCAGTTTCTGGTCATTCTGATCCCTTTCAGGTGTGAATTTTAGCACTGGCACTAGCTATTATGCTGGGCTCCTCTCCTGCTTGTGTGAAATGAGTGTGCTTCCCTACTGAGACCTACAGCTTCACGGAGTGCAGAAGTTTATGTAGGTTGCCTTTAAGAGTTCAAACTTGGCCAGCCCTGAGCCACATTGGTTTTAAAGATAGGCTGAGAGAGTTGGGATTGTTCAGTCTGGAGAAGAGAAGGTTCCAGGGATACCTCATAGCCCCTTCCAGTACCTATAAGGGCCTACAAGAAAGATGAAGAGGGACTTTTTAAAAGGGAAGGTAGTGATAAGACAAGGGGTGATTGCTTTAAACTGAAAAAGAGTAGGTTTAGATCAGATGTTAGGAAGAAAATTTCACAATGGGAGTGGTGAGGCACTGGAAGAGGTTGCCCAGAGAACCTGTGGATGCCCTATCCCTGGAAATGTTTAAGGCCAATTTGGGTGGGGCTTTAAGCAACCTGACCTAGTGGGAGGTGTCCCTGCCCACGGTAGGGGAGTTGTAATTAGATGATCTTTAAGGTCCCTTCCAATCCAAATCATTCTGTGTTTCTATGATTTCTCTTCTGCACTGTTATTTGAATGCTTTAGATAGTTGCATATGGTTATCACCCCTGATCACTGCTTTGTCAAGCTCCATATGCTTAAGAAGATGCTTAACTCTTGTTCATCATTCCTTACATATCCCAGTGTATGTCACTTGTAATGCTAGCAAGTAATTCCATAAAAGCAGAAGTTATGAAGTTTGAATTCCCACTGATATTTGCACATGATTCTGCTGATTTTTATTTAAAATGGAACTCTTATTTCATCCTCTTCCTCAGTTAGAACTTCAAGAAGATCTCTCTTAAATTGTCTGAACAATACCAAGGACACTTAAGCAATTTTCAGGTTTGTTTGAAGCAATTTTCAGATTTGTTTGAAGTTACTCAGCATGTTTAAAAGTTACTGAGGAAGGGAAACAGACTGACAGACAGGAGGATGAAGAGATACAGTGAGTTCTGTAAGTCTTATTTCTTTAAGAGACCCTTAAAAAAAGTTAGAAAGAAAAGTTTATACGGTAACTGTTACAAGTTACATTTATATGACATCTGTTACATTCTCTGTATCTGTGCGAAACATCTTCATTGCAGTGCTAACTCAAGTAGGCAAACTAAAGCTCTACGACATTTTAGCCCAACGAATAAGAAAGGCTTATTATAAATAACAACTTCATGTTTTAAGACAAATTAAAACTGATGATGATTTAGCCCAGAAAGGGCACCTTCACCCATGGTGGCTCAGGAACTGAAGGCTGTGCAGCTCAGATGGCTGTGCAGTGTGATTGGGAGGGTCAGCCAGGGACAGGGACCCTGTCAGCACCCCAAGCCAAGCCACCCCCTGCCTCTGCAGCTGTATGCCAGAAGCACTGGTCATGTGCTGTCAGCAGGAGTGCTTGTATTAGCAAGGGATAGTCAAGTCTTCACTGCTTTATGAGCTGGAAGGTCACCTACACTTGAGCTTCAATCTACCATACCCTGCCCTCCATTAAGTTAGCTGCCTGGAGCTTAAAGCACAGTTTAATCTGTGATAGAAACTTATGGGAGTCTTCTCAGGGGCAACACTCAAGTTATACTTCAAACTAATTCAACAATCCCCACGAGACAGCAGGGGTTTCTTGAGGAAGATACCTGATGCTAAAAATGTGTCTGTTCAGCCCAGAATAGCTCTTTATGGTAGGAGGCTGAAAAATTCATAGCATTAGGTCAGGGATGTCTGTGATGGGAAGAGACTGGTTTAGTGAAAGGGGCCATGCATTTTGTTGTTGGAGAGTAACAAATGAGTGTGTAGTAATCATTCTTATTAATGCTAGGAGCAACTATCTTACTGTAGTTTCAAAACTTGCTCACTGGCTCTGTGAAGAACTCTGACAAAGAAGTAGACGGGGGGAGAGAAAGGTGATGATGCTGTCACTGCAGAAATTATGCCCAAGGGAACAAAAGCCTATGATGTCTATAGTGCATGTTTGGCTTGGTACTGAGCCCAGAAACTGACTTGACTAACTGCTTGTCTGGCCTCTGGTCCAGGCTGAAGTGCAGTCACCTTCTCAGCAAGGAGGCAGTATGGAAGGGCTCCTTTAGCAACCCCTCAGCTATTAGTTACCATCTCACACTCCCTGTTATTCAGGATTACATCTAACAGACTGTTTTAGGTCCTTCACTATGGCCTAACTAAGCTACTAGATTTTGCATCCAGTCTAGTGAAGGGGAGGAACTATTTCCGGAGGTGCTTTCTGCTCAACTCTCAAACTGCCCTGGGCCATTCGCTTGTGCTACATCAGGGCTTCAGCTTTGCCCTGTGTTCCTGGGAGCACCAAGGGCTGCAACAGTGGGGACAGAACACCAACTCCCAGACAAGGAGTTGAGGTGTGGTGGCCACTGAGTTAGTGTGCAAGCCTTGGCCAGGTCACTGCCAAAGGTGGCACGGGACATATCTCACCCCATGCCATGTCTCATTCTCCTCCCTCCTGTTTTTCCCACAGTTCCTTTAAAATACAATTACCTGGTTTTCCAAACAGGGAGCAGCAAAATATTCCTGCTCCTAAGTCTTTCTTAGACTCCTGACTTTGCACTGAGTTTGGTGGGAAGTTCATAGCCTAACAAAGGGACAGATGTCTAAGTATTTGGTTTGGAACTTCATGTTTGTGAGTTGCTACTAACCAAGTAAAATCTAGTGGAGTTACATGATGTACATTAGATTGCCATGCTGTTCTCGTTAAAGTAATTAAAAATGTCTGTGCATTAAACAACCAAAAAAAATAAAAAAAAAGGTGCTAATCAGCTGTGCTTTAGAAAAATGCAGGAAGAAAAATGATGCTGTCTAAATGGTTTGGAATAGTCAGGCCTATTCTATTACATGTCTGTAGCAGCAGGATATAACAAAAGCAAAGATTTAAGGCAATTTTGACACCTTAAAGCAGAACTGTTAGCACTGCATAGACTTTCAAATCCAAAGAGGATTCAGCCTGCTCACTTACTGCCTTCCACATCTTCAAAGGACCATGGCTCTTTTTTAATCTTTCAGCTTTGCTGTGAAGCCATAGGAAGTTATTGACTTTACAGGCAGTTTTAGTACACAATCGAGCAAGAAAAAAATGCGGGTATACTCTGAGGCTGAGTTCAAATCTTCATCTCTTTATGTCACTTCCCTCTCTGTGCTGAGGCAGAATTTAAAATTGCAGAACAGATGGTAAGCTGTTATACAATGTTTTGTTTTTTGACCCCCTTGTTGAGCCAAAATTCTCTGAAGACTTTCAGGGAGGCTTTGGCTACCTCACAAGTCTTCGAAATGTAGCTGGAAGAAGCTTTCCACAATGATGTTGCTTGATTATAATTAGATACAGTTTGAACTCTGGATCTGAGTTCCGACATCACTCTTCTTGGAACAGCTCTGGGGTAAGTGGTGGCTGGAGGCCTTCCAGGGAGCATGTGTTTGCTCGCTGGTCTCAATGAAGTACTGCCTTCTTTCCTTTCAGGCCACTTAAAATTCCCTTTGCCTAATGCCAGAACTGATGCTTAAATCACCAACATCCTTGGAAAAACTGGAAGACGAACTGAGATCATGTGTTTGAATGAGTATTCCCTGAGCTCTAGGAGCGCAGAAATCTCCCCAGTTTCACTGGGGAGAAGAGCTCAAGTTTCTCTGGCCACCAAGAAAGAGGTAGAAGTTAAAAAAGAGCAGAAAAACAAGAATCCAGGAAGGGAACTGCTGGGACTGTGAACATTAGCAAACAGTGTGGGCTAATGTCAAAGTTATGTACATTGTAAAATAATGTAAAATCAGTGTGAAGAAGAGACACAAAAATCCCCCACCAAACTATGCAAAGAATTCAGTTTTGCATCCTGATCCTGACTGTACTTCAGCAATATAACAGATCAGCTTTCCTGTGTCCTGCAGTTCCTAGGGGGACATTAGACCAGCTTTCCTCCCAAGACTACACATGCCATTATTTTCTTCAGCTGAACTAGATGGCACAAGATACCCAGAGGAAGGAGTTCAGCTGGACATTTTTTCTCATTCTTTTATTTGTTTTTTTCCCAGTCTTAGCACCTGAGTGGTTCCTTGCAGAATGCCTTAAAAATGTCTTAAAAATAAGACATAAAACTATATTAACATAATTTAAAGGCATAAGGTCCTAAAAATATAGCAGTAGTGACAAGTAGTCACTTCGCAGAATCATAGAATATGCTGAGTTGCAAGGGACACGTCGGGATCATTGAGTTCAACTCCTGGCTCTGCACAGGACACCCCAAGAAACACTCCATGTGCCTGAGAGCTTTGTCCAAATGCTTCTTGAACTCCAACAGGTTTGGTGCTGTGACCACTTCCCTGGGGACCCTGTTCCAGTGTCCCCGTTTTGGTGCATCTAACCTGAAACATTTAGAAGAGTCTTGATTTTATAGATGAGCTCTGTACTCTTGTAAAATTAACGTAGTGGGAAGCTTTAGAATAGAAATATTTTAAGCCCCTTGATATTTCAAAATTCTTGAACTGTAGCTTTAAGAAATTTATGAATTACATACAGAATAACTGAGAATTAAGGGTCCTGTTTTATCTAGGTCTTATTTAGCATTTGTATTCTCTATTTAGAAGTAAGGACAAGCAGCACTAATTGCATTTCCAAATGTTTCTAAATTTGGAAAACTTTTGTATACTTGTTGAAAATAATATGGATGAAGGACTAAAAGCCTGTCTTAACAAGTTCAAGGGATAAAAGTGTTAGTATCTACCTAAGCATTAGTTAACATTGAAGAAAAATTGTGATGAAATTGAAGAAAGTCTAATGGAAAGGAAGCACTTGGGAAGCACAGATACTTAGAGAATCTACTGATGATAGCTCTATTTTCATGGGCTGAAATTATACTCTGCCCTCTATAAAAATGAAAAAAGCCCTAACACTGCAACAAGAAGACAGAACATTTTTTTCTGGTATCTTGAGAGGTAAGCACTGCAAAGAGGAAATTTTAAGAAGGAAGTTTAATACACAGCTGAATTGGGCCAAAGGATTTGCTGTCCCCTCAAGGACCTTTGGAATCTTATTTTCTGGTATTCTCTGACGTGCCATGAGAAACTCAGATAAAGGAGTTCCGTGAGACCTTTTGTTTTCTCTCTCTTGTAATTTTTCACCTGTTAAATGTGTAAGCCTCAAAGGAGTGAATTCATAAGGAGGATTTGAACGAGAACAGAATAGTGCTTGTCTTTATAACGTTAAAGAGATTGCACTTAGTGAGCTGCAAATTAGATTTTGCCATTTGAGATGGTAATCAGAAATATTGTTTTAAATGTCATCAGGATGGATGCAGGCTCAGTTTGAATAAAGTAGAAAGCTGTATGGCTATGGTATTGCTACATATTGGTGAAGGAGCACCGTGAAAGTTATCAAATACTGCCAAATGGAGAAGAGAGTAGAGTTTCCGTGGTCCCACAGTCAATGCTTATTTACTTGTATTTTTATGGCTTTCTTACAGACCAGGACATGCTGTCTTTCGGCTTAATGATCCTCTGCTTCACATCCTCAGATATCTATGATTTCTGGAGTCCAATGGTCAAAAAAATTAAATAACTTTTCCCCCTTCATTGAAAGCAGCAGAGGCTAGGAGACTAATACAATATGCACGTTTGGATTTCTGATAGTTCAACTTAGAATGTCAAAACTTAATCAGCCCTTGCCATCTCAAAGAAAGAGCACTAGCTGTGTGTTTCTGCCGTCTTTCACTAGTGCATCCTAGTGATTTTCTCACTTGTATCCATGCTACCATCCTCCTGCACCATGCACTCTGGAGTGAGCTGGTCCAATTTTGTATTTATTGCTAGAATTCTAGTTTGTCTCTTTAACTTTTCAGAGAGAGACCCGGGGAGAATTCATTTAGTTCAGCTGAGCCATTTGCAGCCTCCTCTCTGACAGCCATTACACTATCATGACCTGTCCTGTGCCTCTAACACTGATCTATTCATAGTTCTCATATCAGCATGCTGGGCAGGTTTTAATGCTAAATCATCTTTCTTCACTGGCCCCTACTTATACTGCAGCAAATAAAAAGGCTTAGATTAGTGCAACGGGCAAATGGGTCTCTTTATGTCCTACTGCCTCAATGTGATTTTCTGAGTGAATTAAATGGATGGACTAGCAAAGCTGGCCCTGAGACAGACACATGCTGTGGGGAAGCTGTCCCACAGAGGGAACCTTGCTCTGCCAAATTGTTTGGTGTTTTGTGATATTGACTAAGTGAGGTCGATGAAATAACTTCCACTGGTGACAGTAAGCAATGTTTGAACATAAGGCACCAGAGGTAAAAGATCGCCTAAGCCAGCAGTCAGCCTGAGAGCAGCCCGGTCGGAGCTCACAGTACAGCAGGCAGGCAGATCCTCGGCGAGGCATGGGCCTGGTTATCCCATGTGGTCTATGGGAGCAGAGCTCCTATGGGCACAAGCCTTGGCCAGGGACTGCAGGCTGCAGCAGCTGCACCGGTGGGGAACAGCAAGTCAGTCCCGCCTCCGAGCTGCTTACCAGGATGAGCAAGGAAACAACAGATGGAGACAGGCAGACGGAGGAACACCAGGAAACACAGAAAGTATTAGTCAGCATCATAGGCAGTGACCTCAGCATACCAGAAGTCTAAATGTTGTCAAGTCTTTTGTAGCCAGCCCAGAAATGGAGGGCTTTAAAGAGAATGTGAAAGGGAAATAATGAATTGTTTTGTAGAAATTTACAGAGAGTTGTTCCTGAGCATCTGGGAGAGTGGAAAGCAAAGCATGAATGTGTTTGAAAATTTATTCTGAGAACCTTTCAAGTTGCCTAGTGGAAGAGTTTATGGGTAGGAGCCTTTTAAGAGGCTTAATCTTGGTCTGGGGTAAGAAGAGACGGTAGAAGACCTGGTGATAATTCACGAAGAATATTCCTATAAAAATGAAAGTGATGACCTTTAAAGCATCAGTCTGGATAGATATGGCTGAAGAAAATGTTACGTGTAAGGGCTAAAGAAAAAGATGTACTTTTTGGAAATACTAAAAGAAAAGGGAAAGGAAGAGAAGGTGTCATAGGACTTACTGGTCAAAAACCATGGAGAACTGCTGTATGGACAGACAGATGGTACCACCCAAGCAGCCCAGTGTTTCTTGTGACACAGCTAGTTCAGATCACAAATCTGCTCTGGTTTTTTAATGAAAAAGGAAAGCAGGTAAGATGATTGCTTTCTGCCCATGTACAACTAGCCAGAGTTAATGTACTGTCTGAGTAAAAGAGAAGAAGAGCTCAGAGCTATGTCGCAGCTGACAGTTTTCCTCACCAGCTGAAAAAGAATTGGAAGTCCTGGAAAAAGTGGTGCATTTCTAAGGGACTGGTGGATGATGTTGAAAGAGACCTGGAAATAACAGAGAACAAAACCAGAGCTTGGTGAATATTGGGCAGATAGAGGGATAGCTGATGCATGTGATAAAAACATAGAGGAACAGAAGCAGCCCCATTCAAAGGAGGAAGAGAGGGAAAAGACGGACAGAAACAGATAGGATCCCCGCAACGACTGAAGTAGGGGAGGCTGTTGGCAAAGCAGCATTAGACTTAGACACATCCCTGTCTATGAGAGTCATGACTAGAGGGACTGAAATTTGGAGGATAAAGAGGAGACGCACTCCAGGAACATCAGTGGCTGGGGGTGATGAGAGAGAAGAGCAACAGATATGAGTTGACAGATGACAGAATTGCAAAAAATAGTAGTGATGGCACGCGAAAGTGGGGAGTGAGGGTAGGCAAGCACTGTGAATGGGTCTGTGGGCAGGCAATTAAACAAGTGCATCTTTTAATTCAGTTTCAGATTGGACTCTGTGGCAACAGAAACCATTCTGGTTTGATACTGTTTTCAGCTTAATAACATTTCAAAATACTTGTGTAGGCTCAGCCTTTATTCAAGAAAAATGAAATATTTAAACCAATTTACTAGTAGTTTTAGTTCAGATTCCTGGAGGTAAAATTGATGTGATACTCCAAGAAGCTGGTGTTAGAGAAGGGTGGTGATAATATAAATGGGAAAATGGAGGGAATAGGTGGAAAGGGCTAAAAATGGAAAGGAGAGGAGGAGAAGGCTGAGGTAATGTCCTTGAGTGGGAGCAAATAAATTGGGTTAAAAAAGAAGGAAGATAAAGAACCCTCAAAAAAGTGCTGTTAAGATTTAATATAAATAATGTTTGTGAAAAATCCCATTCACAAAGAGTGCAAGGGATGTACGCACCTTTTACGCAGCCAAGCAAAATGCAAACCAGTGGAGCTGAAAATCAAGTCTGAGAAAAAAGAAAAGCAAATTCCTGGAAGAATTGTTAAATAGAAGAGCACAAAAAAGCAAATGTCATCACAGATAAAGTCACAAAGGTAAAAGTGACAGAGTTGCTAGTTCAAGCAAGCACAGGCTCTTATTTTTACATATTTTGTAATTTAATATAAACTAATGATGTCTCAAACTCAAAACAATTCACGTAATTCAAAGTTAATCCTTTGAAGACTGTAGGAATACAGTACATACATACATTCTCCAAAGCATTCATTTGGCAGGGAGCCTAGAAAACGCTGGTGTTCTGTGAATGCTCACATGTAGGAGTGTGCTGCCAAAATTTCAACAAGATGGTCTGTCACAAATTTGCTATTGAATTGATGGCACACCTATTTGGCAGGCAGGATTGGTTGGAAAAAAGAAATTATTTTCAACAGAGAATGCTGAAAAAACATCCCAAACCCCTCAAACCCAACACCTTCTACTCAGTTTTCCTCACAATTTAAGCAAGCAAACAAACAAACCTTTCAACTGAGAACTAAAGTGTTTGGGGATTTGGGGAAATTAATTTTGTTTGTGTTTCCAGCTTTTTATTGGAGTGAGTGTGAGTGGAGTTCCCTGGGTTCTCCTGAAACATATGATGAAGGAAGGGCCTGACACCTTAAATCTGCAAATCAGATGAGATTTGGATGATTCAGGTTTTTAACTTATTTCTATTTTTTTTATTTACTGCCTTGAAAAATTTTATTTACAAGTTCAAGCCTTCAACCCAATTATGGCCTGTTCTTCAGAGGCAGGGTAGGGGATACATGGCAAAGGCAGGAGAGGGTTTTATGGCATTAGAGAGAAGCTGTCTCTTGGAGAGAGGGAAGGACAGCTTGTGGAGGAGCTGCTGTAAATAATTTTCAATTTTAAATCTATAGGATTTGATTGTCTTGTGAGATATTGTGAAGCAGTTGCCAAGTTTGGCATGTCAGAAATCTTCATTAGACAAGACAGAGATTTATGAGTTCAGCTGGATATTGACATGTATTTGAAAAAAGTACTGTGTGTGGTTGATTTGGCTGGGCTACCATAGCGTAATGAAAGGTACTTTTCTCCTTCTTTGGCTTTAGAAAGGCAAGAAAATTGTGTAGCTCTTTCCTAATTCCCTCACTGTGTTTACTTACTTAATTTGTCAAAAAATGTTGCGTGCTCAAGAAACAACTGCATGTCCTTGGTGCAAGGAAGATTTCTGTCAGTTGATTCTTCTGAAGAATAGTGAAGAAATGTCTGAAAAACATCACTTGGGATGACTGATGGTCATCAAGAGGATGGTCTGCTGGAGGCAGCAGGATCTGTGAGGTTGGCTCCAAAGGCAATGTCATGGAGGAAAGAACTGTTGGACATCTCTCTCCAGTAAATCAGATGTGAGGAAGTAGCAAGCTAGAGGCTGGAGTTTTGAAGTACTACGAAAAAAGCTGAGTTCAACCTCCAAACCAAAGTATTATCTCTCTTGAAGGGTAATGTAAACGCTTCAAGTAGACTCTATAAAGCTTAGTGGATTCGAGACTGAAAAGCTATTCCTATTTTCATACTATAAATAATGTAGAATATTTAACAATGCCTTAATATTGATGTTGGTGGCATACTGGTAAGCAGTATTTGGCAAGTCAATGAGAATAATGTCAGACAAAGAGGTAGAAATCTTTTATCATATATATATATAAAAAATAATATTTTAGTATCACTGTTGAGCGTTCTTGCTAGCCTCTAGAAAACTAGTTATTTTCCATGCTGATTTACTCAGGATTAGTGTCAAGTATTGTTATTGTCTTGTACCTCTACATATGCTTATGCAAGTGGATGTATTAATACAGCATTACACTGTATTGTTTAAAAATGTATAGAGATGCCATCTGGTCCAGCTGCTATGTGGGCCAGTAACTGTTGTATTGCTTTATTTATATCATTCTGAGACATGCTTGCTTTTAGAATTTGGGCTAATCACATGTTTGAGAATGAAAAGGTTTAGCTATCTAGAAATGGGATAGGATAGGATTCCTTGGATAGGAACTTAGTGATGAAATTTGGACAAGTTCATTTGCTATGTTGATGTCACATTCTGTTTAAGACTTTGGGCTTGAAAGCTCCCCCAGGTGTTCTATGTTTGTATATGATTTTGGTAATACATTCTTCGATTTAGTTCTAACCTGATTAGCCTTTACCTTTTAAGATATTTGACTAACCTACCACAATAAGAGAAATGTTAAATTCTTCTGTAGTCCGAGCAAATATTTTTGAGATTGTATGTGCATGTTTCAGAACTGTGTGTATATAGACTCACTCACATAACATACATGACTAATTTGGTCATGTATAGATGCTCGTGGGTGTATCCCTACTGACAATCCACCTCTTCTTGCAGTGCAAAGGAAATGGAAGCCAAAGAGTAGCAGCTGAAAGAGGAATCAAGGGAGCTGGTCATGTTTACTGCAAACCTGTTGAAAAGGGTCAAATCATTTAGTCTGTTCACATTTTCAGATTTTGCCACCCTGTTCAGCTAGACTGTAATCTGAGGCAACTGCCTCCTACCATGTCGTTCTATATAGTATATCACAGCAAGATCCCTTTCTCAGGTAGGGCCTCTGGGCATTATGATATTCTAGATATTAAACATGCCTCATTTTTTTTAAATTGTTTCCAATAAAATTTTGTTTTCAAGAATTTTGTTTTGAATTCAGGCTGTGTGTGTGATAATAATCGCTTACAAGTACACTTGATATTATTCCTACAGAAGACAGGGGGTTATGTTGGTGACACAAAGCTCATGAAGATGTTTTATATTAGCTTCTTATGAGCATCTAAAAGAAACAGTGATTTGTAAAATAAATAGGGAACTTTCATTTTAAAGTAGGAGATTTTGATATGAGGTCAGCTATGCCGCATGGGCAGGGATGTAACTGAAACTCCAGTGATACTTGTTACAGATGCACTATCTGGTAACAAACCATCTTCCTATAAAAAGCTTCTCTACTCCAGAGTAAAATGGAATCTGAACTTCAGAAAGGACCATGGTCCTGCTGGGGTGGGGCAAATCTGTGAGGCGAAAAAGAGTCTTCATTAGCAGATACAAAAGCTACCTAACATCAGCAGCTTGTGATTGTTTTTATAGAACAGTAGGAATCAAGTACTTTCCCTGAACAGTCACAACAGTGATACACCAAATACTCTGTAACTTGGCTAAGGTGCTTTTTGTCTTAGTAGTTCTTCTGAGACCTGAAAGCCTGAACATACCCCAATACTGCAACACATCCCATGCAGGGCAGTCACTTGGAAGACTAGGATTGGCTGCCATGAATAGGGTTACAGTCCTGCATAAACACAGGTGAGAAGGGCTGTGCAGCAATTAAAATGAAAAATTTTTCACCTACATATCATAGAAGGGAGCCAGTTATGTTGCACCATTGTCTACAGGTAGATAAAATTTTCCACATTTGGATTCTATTGAGTGAATTAGAACTTATTTTTCAGTTTTGCAGTGCTGTTGTTTTCTCTATTTAAACAATAAAATGTAAATTGTTCCTACTGTAAAGTGACTCCAACTCTACCAGGCACCTTTTGTCTAAATCTGGTATGATAGAGCCTCACATTTTTGAAAAATAAATTAATTTATCTCAACTTATTCTGTGGGAGTAAAAATGTATTCTCCAGACACTTGATAGGCAAAGTCCTAATTCATTGGGGCTGGAGAAGACAATTATGGAAGAAGAATATATGGATCACATGAACCCAGTAGAAGACAAATTGATTCTGAACTAAGACTGGTGGAACAAGCTTGCAATTCAGGTTTTCTGGAGGAGGATATTCAGAATCAGATGGAGACAGAGAAGAACTGACGTGTTTATTATCCACTGTTCTTGTGACATACATGGTCAATGGAAGGTAATGAATGTTACTGACCTTCAGGTGAAGAGTCATTGAAGAATACTCTTCCTCCACAGATGTTTTGACTGTATGAAACTAAAAGCCAGGGTTGTATTCTTCTCTGTTAATGTGAACTGAATTCTTGTGGAAAAAAGGGTGCAATGCTCACAAGTGCAAGGTACATAGCCCTGGACTGAAGCAGGATACACCCCTGTGCATCTCACACTTCACAGGCATGATGTAACATCTCTGAATGAAAGAGCAAATAAAAAGGGTTGCAGCCCAGTGCAGAAACAAGACAGATCTAATCCTGGACAGCAGTATGCATCTGAGAATCTTCTAGAAATTGGTGAACAGAAATAAGAAACAAATTTTCATTCAACTTCAAATAATAACATCTATGACCTCCTTATGTAGCCCAGCTGGTGTTAGAGTTCTTAGTCCAGTCTGAGTGGGTGAAGAGGTGGGAAGAGAAAGGAAAAAAACTCCCACCTATCTAGCATCTCTCGAAACTTTGGAAATGCCTGACCAGACAAGCAGGTTGTCCAGAGATATTGCTGGGTGTGCAATTGCTAATGAAAACTATTTCATGGCTTTTAAAATCTACAGATATTGTTGTTTCCAATTCAAACATCTACAGCAAAACTGTCAGTCGCACTCACTTACTAGACAGAAGAAGAGAAGCACCTTAATTCTGAGCTAACATCCTCACCCCCTTTGTATTTCTCCTCATTTCAAGCACTTCACCTCGTGATGAAAGTGCCACTTATGTTTGAATCAAAGAGTTGCGGAGTAGTGCTTTGGAAAGCAATGAACTCAGACTTACTCAAGATGTTCATACAACATTTGCCTTTCCTTCCCCATCCTTTAGGCTTTAGACTTATAGGAATGTCTGCATTTTCTAAAAGCAGGGTTTTTTGGATAGGGATGGAAGGAGGAGATGACAATATTAGCAGATCCATGGATTGTCAGAGTGCAAAAAATCTCAGTGATTTCTTTTTATATTTTATTTTTAAAGAAAAGATCAACTCTACACACTGCATGGATTTTTAGTGGAGACACAATTCTTATACTTTTCCTTTTATTTTTGCTTAAGGAACGTTCTCTTTAGTATGATTAAGGAATAATTAGATTAATTTTGAATTGTGGTAAATGGTATGGCATTCTTTTCATGAAGTTTCTGGTTCTGCAATTACATTTCTGCAGCACCGACTAGCAGTCATGAAAGATTAGCTGTGCTTTCTTCTTCTGCCATGCAGTTCTCTAATCTGTTTGGAACAAAAATAGATCAAGAAGTGCAGCTTTGTAGATTGTATCAAATATTTCTGTGTGTTGCTTTGCAACTGTTGGGCCATCCTTGGATACATAGGGTTGACATATACCTCTATAAGAATTATTTCCGGAAATAGGTACAGTGCGCTGTCACAGGAGTGTTCTCTTTCTTCCTTTTAAGTTCAAATTTCATAATTAGAACACGATGAACAATGGCATCCTCTCACAGAAGGATAAAGATGTGCTCGACTCCCTTTCTACTGCCTTTGAAAGATGAATAAGTGAGTATTTTCTGCAGCCTTGCTTAATCTTCTGTTCCTCTTCACACCTTGCTCCGTTTCTGAGTATTTCAATAGAGATGCGTGAATGGCTTAGATAAGAGTCAATTCCAGAAGGAACTTCAAAAGAAAAAAGATGAGGGTAGGCAGCCTGGAGAATTCCTTTGGAAAACAAAATGCAGGTGTATTTGAGAGAAGGTATTGGTGGTGACCTTTGTTTTGTTATAACTTTATTTTTCCTGTGTATCCAGCTTCCCTGTTTTGTACCTTTTTCTTGCCCTTCTTCCCTTCTCTTTTCAGTTTTCCCTTCCCTTCCCTTGTATTACCTTCTCTTGCCTTACCTTGTCTTGCCTTGCCTTCCTTTCCCTTCCCTCCCCTCTCCTCCAGGAGGGTGCATTATACTTAAAAATTATCAGTTATCTGAAAAAAGAAGCTGTTTCCTTCTATCTCAAGTCTATCCATTTTCAGAGGAGTATAAACTTGCACATTACTTACAGAGTTGTTTCTGTTCCAGGGGCATGGGGGATTTAGCAGAGTGACTCTCATTGCTGTTAATGGAATTTGTTCAGCTCAAGTCTTGTGCAAGCCAAGCCTTTTCAAAAGAGAGAATTTCTTCAGAAGTACAGATAGACCTGGTTAAAGATTCTTTTGATGAGATATAAGTCAAGATCTTAGAGCATATCTAACAATTAAAGAACATGAACAACTTTTCACCAGGTAAAAGTTTTAATCTCACCATTTTAGCCATGTTTCCATTTGGCTAATTACTTCCTGCTGTGTAAAATTCTTCCTATAATTTCACTTAAAGGTATTTTTTATGCCTGTCTAAAATGACTATGCAATGTTACTGCACGATTTTTAAAGCTGAGCTCCTCAATTATCTGAAAAAATATTTGCCAAGTAAATGTTTTTATGAAAATTATCATTATCCATCGAGTGATTTAATCCATGAGCAGTATTTGCAATGCTATGCAGCTGGTTGATTGCTACAAAAAGAAAAAATTACTCTAATAAATTAGTTGAGAAAAAAGGTAAAAATTAATTAAGAAAATGTGTATGTTGGATAATATTTGTCCAGCTGTTGTACGAAGGCTATCACCCTTCATTTTGGTGGGATTACATACTGGTAAAGCAATTTCTCTATAAATAATTACGAGTTTGTCCTGTGTTCTGCCATCCTTAGTTGAAAAATGCTGTATAAATGGTCATTATTATGATTCTAAATCAAACCCTATTTTCATTTGGAGTAAGATATAATGGCATTGGAACAAGTAGGGCAGTGGGGCTGTAGATAAATTGAGTGTCATGTGGTCTGGTCTGTGCACTTTGAGATAAAGTCCAAGTTGTTCAGAGTCTGGGAATAAGTGTCTGGCCCTCTGGAAGCAATTGTTTGCTTGATCTTTTTATAAGGCCCCTAAGTTTCTCCATAACTGATGGCAGTGCAAATACAACTAAATTTCAAGACATTTGCCAAGTTCAGTGAACAATATTTCCAAATATCACATACCTCAAGACTTACTTTTTTAGGATGCTTTGTTGCATTGCCTACAATATAAAATAGATTACAAGACTTTTGTTTATTCTGTCCTAAAACTTATTAAATACCTTATTTTATCACCATTATATAGTGTAGTTTTCAACCCAAACAAGAGAAAGATTTTGCTCTAAGTCTTCACTAGTTTTTCCAGTTATAGATGAGTAGGAAATGCAAAGTAACCAAACATCCTTTTATGTAAATTTAACCATATTATTAGTTTTTTATTTAAAAAAATCAGATTCAAAGTATTCAGTACCTTCAGGACTCATAGCCTTGAACATCACAAATACCTCAGACATATAAGCTGAAAGAGGAAAAAATTTTAAATTGTTGAAATGTGCTGGATTTATTTAATACAGAGACAAGTGTTTCCTATTCTGTGATCTTGAATATTCTCTTCCTTGACTCTTTTGAAGGGGAGCAGTGAAACATTTGGGAAAACTTCTTTAAACCTAAGTAGGCAAAGGTGAAAAAAAAGTAAAGGTGAAAGAAAAAAGAACAAGCGGAGAGGATAAAAAAAAAAAAGATAGTTGCACACACAATTTTCAGGTATTTTTGTTTTCTTAGAGACTTGTTTGAAACAATTGACCTGAAACAATGGTGAGGTGATCAAATTGAGAGATGCTGCAGATATTAATGTCTGTTTGTATTAAAGGAGAATGATTCAGAGACCTTACAAATATGCAGGTAATCAGAAGAGATAAATGTTGATAAATGCAAGATAGTGCACATTCAAAATGCTTATAGACAGTGCTGGATTCATGAGCATCACTTGGATAAAAGAGTGGGGAATCATTGTAGACAGCCCCGTAAAATGTTTGCTTAGTGTGATGTTATAGCTGGAAATGCAGATAAAACATTAGAGCAATACAGAGAAATGTAAAACTATTGTACATATCACTGCCATGTTCTCAGCTGGGCTATTACATTCATTTATTGTCATTCCATGTGTGAAAGGTAACAAGAAGCTTAGACATATGGAATATAGGCAAAGAAAATTTATAACACATTAACAAATTAACAGAAAAGATGAAAATATAAAAAGGTTTTAAAACGAACGCAATCTTTGAAACTACACCTTGTGAGGATACTTTTGGAATGAAGCACATGTTAAAGGAAACCAAATGGCCGATCAGCCACCTGACAATGTCACTGGTTGCAAACTGGGGTGTCTGAATGACTAAATGCTTTGTCAAGTGTGAGCTTGAGGCGCACTACCAGTCCTCAGGTATTGATGAAGCCTCTGTTTTTTCTTTTCAAAACAAACCCAAAATGACATATAATAAAGGGCCTCTACTGCAAATATAATTGCCTTGCTCTTTTCCCCTGTGTGTTTTACAGGAGACTGTTCTCTCAAAAAACTGTAGTGTTCGGCTTGCTGGAGGCTGGGCACAACCACTGCAAGATATATTCTTTCCCCTTCAGACTGGTGGAAACCTGATGAAGAACGTTTTCCAAAAGTCTCCCACTATCCCTCATCCCTTATGTGCAAATGTCAGAAAAATTAGGGGATGAAATATCTTCCTATGACAATAGAGGATCGTGAAATTTTGTTTGCTTCCACTTATCCTTGGACTTGATCCCACTTCTTGTAGTTATGTGTTTGCAGATGACTGAAATAGGAATAAATTCTTTCTGTTGAATAAAATTTTCCCATCAATGTGAAATTCTCTAATGACAGAACTTCACAGAATTATATGGGAGCTATACTAGCAGAAAATTTAACTCCAAATGAGTGAACTCCTCAGGCTGTTTTTTGCCACTTTTTCTTCTGAAGGTAAAGGGCTAAAGGATTTTTATGTGGTATTTAGTCTTGCATTAGGTAACTCATCTTCTTTCTGTATGGAAATTAACTGTAATGGTTTATATGTTTATTCATCTCGTGGCTAACATACTAGCCTTAACATCTACAACATTTTATAGGGAAGACAATAACTTCTCAAACACTGAAATGTTAATTCATGGGTAATACTATGTACTAATATGAAATAGAGTTGATGTGTAGAATTTTCTGCCACCTTTGTTCCCGCCTGAAGTTACAGACTCTTGCTGTAAGGACCCGACATAGCAGCACACCTGGAAATATTTCAGAATTTCCATCAGGAAATATGAAGCTTCTGTATTTGAATGTCTTTCAAGGATTAAAGTCTGCTGACATGAAATCTTATCTCCCCAAAATTAGGACCTGTACTGAATAGATTCTACCAAGCAGCTATTCAAAATTTATTTGGAATGATCATTTAGAGAGTAAAAGTTTTTTGAAAGGTTTGTTTTGGAATTATTGTTCTCTCTCCCAACACTCACTTTTTAAATATTCAAAACCATCACATGCTGGTGAAGGGTGTAAAATAAGATAGCTCAATTCAAAAGAGAACAGACATGAAAAGAATGGGAAGAACCAGGATGTAAGAGATTGGAGTTTTTGTTTGTTTGGGATTTGTGGGGGTTTTGGGTGTTTTGGTTTTAGAGATTTGTTTGGATTGTTGTATGTGTTTGTGTGTTGTTTGTTTGATTGTTTTCATGTGGTTTTAGTTTGGGGTTTTTTTTACCTTCCATTTTGGGCATATATTTGGCAAGATAAAATCAGTTTACTGAACACAAAGATAGAAGAACTGCTTGTGCACGAGCCATTCTAATATTGAATAGTCCTGAAAAATAGGGCTCTGGTAGATGATATCTTTTTATACACTCTGATTTTCTATGGCACAACTAGAGAATTGCTGTGTCTCTAGGCTACTACTTTAGCACATTTAATCCTGCCAATGTCTGTTATATATTGTGCCATGGAAACTGATGAGACAAATGCAATGAGCACAACTTTTTGCACCCTTTTTCCAAGCTTTTGACCGTGCTATCCTATGAGTTAGTTGAAATGATTGTAACATATAGGTAAAGAAAATCTGGAGTCTGAGCATCTCCTGAGGGCTGGCAGTGAGACACACAATCTTTTATTTTCTGTTGAAATCCAGCCTATTGTAGAAGTTTTCTTATAAGCTACTAAATAAGTAGTGATATATGGAAGGTACAAAACCCATTAAATGGGATTCATGCATGTAATTTCCTTAAAAAGTACTAAACTAGCCTCTGGATGAGGAGAGAAGCCTTCTGCACCCTGTCCTTAAAGAGCCTTGTGATGGCATGGTCAAGGAGAGAGTGATGGAGTCAGCAGATAAGAGGATGCCCCTCAGATGCCACTCTTTGGGTTCCAGTTTTCCCTCTCAGTCACATCAAATATATGACAGCGGTTATCTTGACCTGTCCATATTTCCCTCTTACTATGTTTTGTGAAACTGCAGTTGTAGCTGGATAGCTGTGTGCTGCAGCAGGAATGCCCTTGTGTAGGTGAGATCCTCCCTGGGCTGTGGTCACACTGTGCGGTGCTGCCACTCGTGAAGAGAGCAGCTGGTCCCCAGCATGGGACTCAGCCCAGTATATAAAATACTACAGGTTGACAAAGGGTGGTTTTGTTACTTGTTTGCTGTGGTGCCAAAAAAAAATCTTGAATTTATTTTACACACACACACACACACACACACACACGCTCTTCAGTAAGCATGTGCTTGAGGAAACAGCTGTGGGGTTGTCAGGAGTCCCTTACAGCCAAGCTGAAAGATGGGGAGATGTTTTCTCTGCTTCTGAGGGTGCTTGCTCTCCTTCCTGAATCCTGCTAAATCTTCCTGTCTTATAAAGAACATTCTCCCTTGAGACCATAAAGATACTTCAGAAGAGAGTGCTTTCCCCTCCTCCTTTTACACGCAGTACATTTCACCAAGGATGAGGAATTTTCTAAAGACCTTCTCTCTTTTTACATTCAAATTACCCAGCGGTTGAATTGTGCGTTATGCTAGCAATATAGCCAGTGTAGATTTGCTTTCAGATAGAAAGTATAGCTTTCCATCAAGAACATTTTGTTTATTTGTCAAGTAGAATTGCCCCTTCCTAGCTTAGGGTTATGAGAAAATATTTTTGTTTAAATGGGGAGAAAATAAATAGTTTCCATATCCCTTAACTCATAGAATCCTAGTTTAAGGTTTAGCACAAATGTATAGACAAAGTGGTGTTTGCTGAATGCCCCTTGTTAAAACATTGGCAGCTCATCACAAATTCAGTAAGATGCCAGATGTCTCCCTTAGTGTAAAAACACAGTCAGTCTGAGAAGTTTGAATAATTTCCAGTGTGAGTTGTTAGGTACTGAGATGATATTGTTGATATTATTGATATTATTATTATTATTCTTGTTACTACCAGTACTATCAGTTGGTTATGATTTTTTTTTTTAATTAAACCATACCTTTAAAAATCAGAAATAAAGGTACAGAGAGAAGCCTGAAACTGAGGTTATCTTCCCCTACTGGTATTTTCCCCTTTAAAACCATCACACAGTGATTGTTAGATCCCTTCAGAAGTCAGTGATGTACTCTGTGCTTCTGGGAAGTGGCATTCCCATTCATACATGATCTGAAAGGCAGCTGTGAATTCAGACCCTCACTCTGTATGTTTTGCACAAGTATAGCTTCAGATTCCTCCTGCATGGGAAAAACTGTGTATTGTTAAAAACTACCCTGTAACATTCATCATCGTTGATACCCACTGACCAGGACACTGGGTATTAACCCAAGGATGAAAGAAAGACAAAGCGCAGTTATATTCTTGCTGATTTTTTTTTTGTTCAGTTATTGCCTGTTGAGGTAGTTGTAACCAATGTAAGCTTGAGCAATCTCAGGACTGACAGGTTTTTCAGAGATCAAGGTGATGTTATTCTACCATTGACTCTTTGATCAGGGTCTGATACTACTGAACTTCAGCCTAACTCAAGGGAATATGCAAACATTTCACTACTGAATCTGAGTATGGTCAGGAAAACAGATCTTGCAAATTGACGTGTATATCTAACCATATCTGCACTGAGAATATAAAAGAGTATATATGATCTAAAATATAAACTTGGGGAATTTTCAACAGTAGAAGTGCTATAAAATAGCACATAAAATTGGGAAACACTTTGAAAGGGGCTGACACAAACTACAAATCTGGCTGGGTTCCTCTGGATAAAGTTCTTCTGTCTCATATTTACAAAAGCCAGTTTTGAAGAAAAATAATTATCATTAATTTATTGTAGATTTTATCTTTCCTATTCTTCTTAGTGGCTATTACCTTTTTGGCTGCAAACTAAGTAATTGAGAACTAATATTTTGGATACTGCCTAGTTAAGCCATTCTGCCTGTGAATGTGCTTATTATATTAATGTGGCTACTGTGAACAGATTCAAACACCTGCAGTTTTAAGAGACTTATTAGTTTTCCTTTAGAGAAGAAAAATTTTTTTTCACTATTATTTTTTTACACTATTATTTTAAAGTCTATATGTCTGACTTTTGAGAGAGGCTCCACGTTATGCAACAAAGCATAAGAAAACTGAGCACAGAAAGTTATTTGACATTACTGTTGTCTACTCATACCTCAAAAGGTTGTTTTTTCCTAGCTCCAATACTTCCAGACCTGTCTTTGGAAAAGTCTCAGAAGCTTTTGTGTGGTGCAATGGTCACACCCAGTGGCCAGTTGGGTTAATCACATATGTGTATTCCCTATGGATATCTGAGGCAGATTGTTCCAGGAATTTCTTCTTATGCGCTATGACAGCTTGGAATCTAACTCGATAGTAGAAAAACAATGTATGTCCACCTTCACCTCAAGGTTCGTTCCCAGAAGACCCCGGCTGATCAAAAAGAAGGTCCGGACCATTCATGAAATGGATAGCAAAGAGATGATGAATCCCCCACGGAGACATTTTAAAATTAGGACTTCTGACTACAATGAGCTGGTGTTTTAAAAGAATGATTCAAGGACAGGCTGAAATAAGAAAACCTGTACTTTTCCTTGGTTTAAATTCAGCTTTCTTTTAACTGTGGAAAGCCTGAAACGTTTGCCTGATTCTTCTTTTTTGGCATTATCAAGGTAATTTGAAAAAAAGACCATTTTTCTTTCCCATAAATGAAAAATGTATGGAAGTGCCATGGATAAATCGAAAGAGGTGCATACACATAACCTCTCCCCCAGCTTTCCTCCCAGTCTAACTATAACATCCTCTGTTAGCATCACAATGACACTAATGTTTTCTTTCTCCCAATGTAGACCATTTTGTCAAGGTCTCTGTTTTCAATTAGTGTCAGCAAATGACATATGGGTGGGAATGCTACAGGCATGTTCAGTGGAGGTGCATTGCAGATGCTGATTTTGGGATGAGGGAGGGGAGAGCCAAGTTTCAGTGGGGAAAAAAAGGAGGGACTACTCTTCATATAAACCCTTGCTTTAATCCTCCCAAGGGCACAGATGTTAATTCCCTTTCCCCCATAACACCTGTGCAAATGGTCTCCTCAAAAGCACTGAGTAGCATTTACACAGAATGTCAATCCATTTAATAAACAAATCACAGAATCACAGAATCATGTAGATTAGAAAATACCTCAAAGATCATAGAGTCCAACCTTTGACCAATCATCACTATGTCAAGTAGGCCATAACACTAAGTATTGCATCCAGTCATTTCTTGAACACCGCCAGGGATCATGACTCCACCACCTCCGTGGGCAGTTTGTTCCAATGCTTGGCAGCCCCTTCCATGAGGAAATTCCTGCTGATGTCCAGCCCAAACTTCCCCAGCTCAGCTTGAGGCTATGTCCTCTCGTCTTATCTCTAATTGCCTTCTGGAAGAAGCCAATGCCCACCTTACTACAACCACCATTCCAGGTAGTTGTAGAGAGTGATAAGGCCATCCTTTAGCCTCCCGTTCTTCAGGCTAAACAACCCCAGCTCCCTCAGCTGCTCCTCATAGGACTTAGCCTCTAGATCAGCTTTGTTGCCCTTCTCTGGATTCACTACAGCACCTCAATGTCTTTCTTGAACTGAGGGGCCCAGAACTCAAGCTGCAGTATCACCAGTGTTGAGTACAGAGGGAATAGCCAAATTATTTGTTTAGACAAATTGAAATAGTTAAATCGTCATTACTTATTTTTGTCAGTCTTGCCCCAAATGTTTTAAAACACTGCCTGAAAGCCATAAATGAGCAGGATTTTTTTCTACTTCTTATCAGTACCCTCACCTTTTTTAGATCAGACAATACCTGTCAATTTCTACGGATTTCTCTTCTTTTATCTACAGCATCTGCTACTCAATTCTGCTTACTTTTGGTTTTTTCCACCGGGAACTGGACAAAGTTGCTCCCCTCTGACATGAAAAGTTCCGCTCCATCTTCAGCATTGTTGACTGGGTGCTGACACCTGCAGGAACTATACCAAGGTTTTTATGATCTTTTTCTACTGAGAAGCTTCTATACATTCCCTGGTTGAGATGCAGACTTTGGATACTGGATTTGAATATACTGACAGTAGTCTTGCTTTACTTGCCTTTCCCTCACACACATATAGTCCATGGTCTCCCAGGGCTTCCCAGACCACGTGTTAGACAAAGTGGAAAAGACATTCATCACAGATTTTTTAAAATAACTTTGAAGTCCTTTTTCTTGGTGAAATTTCCTTTTGTGCTTAGATTACTGAAAAAATCCCAGCATGTGACACTGTGGACATTCAGAAAATGACGCCACAAATTCTTATTTTAACCAAGACAGTCGATCTGGAAACAACGTAGGATGAATTCTTGGATCTCTGCAGTGGGTTGAGAAGCTTTCTGTCAGGAATCTCCCCTAAAAGCCTATGCCCTAAAATACTACAGCTACTTCTGTACTGGGTTTTCTTGCACCCCACAGCCTGAAGATATTCAGTGTAGAAATTTGTGCTCACTTTTCGTTTTTGCTTTGCAGGTCACATTTAAATGAAGCTTCCACATGGGATCAAGCTTGACAAAAAAGAACATTTATACTTCAAGAAAAAGAGTTGGCCTGCTTTTTGTATCAGTTCCCCTGTTTTTTTCAAGAGGAAGGTGATGCAAAGGCACTTTGTGAGGTCCAGTTTGTCCCCCAGTTCAGATTACAGTCAAGAGTCAACCAAACATCTAAGAAAAAGCCCCCCTTAAATTTAGTGAAAGTTTTTTTTATTTAATAAAAATAAAAAAACTCTTAAAATGCTTTTCTGTGCTGAACATAGTGATGGTGCATGGGAATCATACAGGAAAATTTTGTATAAACAAAATGAAACTTTTGATGCTGCTTTTTCTGACTAAATTGATGGAAGCTAAAACATGCTTCCCTACTTTTACTGTATTGATGGAATCCCATTTCAACCCCAGTTGATATGTAGGCCTATTTATGTGAAGTTCCAGCTGTTATTTAATGATTAATAAGAAATGGAGAAACATGAAGTTGTTTGTAAAGTTCTTGCTAGCTTCAATGACCTCATGTAGGAGTAAATAAATATAAAAAGGAGTAAATAGAAGACAAGACTGTATTTGTTGCACTGTTCAATAAAGTCTTTATGTGCTTAATGTTCCCAAAATAGATATGATGTGTTCTTTTAAATGAGACTGACCCATTCCTATTGCAAGTATGAAATCAGATTTAGTGGAGAAATATCCAGTTACCTGAGCACCCACGCTTTGTGGTACAGATGAAAGGAGGAGTCCCTTTGAGCTGCCATTTTTTTCAGCTACAACAAAGACCAGCAGGTGAAGAAGGAATGACTGATGCCCACCACTTCCTCTGCTCTCGGAGGAGCACGTTTGCTGCACATGCATATGGGGTCAGTCCATGGGGATGTGCATATCCCCACTTTCATTCTCTTTTCCCTGTGCCCACCCCAAAATAATTCTTCCTTTTAGAGAGGAGAAACTGGATCAGAAGTCCTACAGGAAACAGCATTTGCCTCACGTTTTCCCAGGACTGACACTGAGCACGAGTTACTGTCTATGCAGAGATTCCCCAGCATGGACTTTTTACCTGTGCAGTGACAGGATCGATGCTGTTATGGTCTGTGAAGCTGAAGGTCCACCAGTAATGAGAGTGTATTACTTCTGCTGAGAACACAGCCATTGTGATTGCTGGGAGGATTAAAATTCTGTCAGGTCTGAATCCAAAATGAGGTCAGTGGGAGATTTCTGAGGCATACCCTTCGATCCATGCTTCAAGGTCTGTCGAGGGTGCATTCAGGTGTGCCAAGGTTTGATGCACTCCGGTGCCTCCTGAAATAGTTACGCCGTCGCCAAGGAAGGACCACTGTGACGGTATTAAATATCCCATATGGAAGCAGTCTTGCCACCTGATCCCCAAAATTATACAGGGTGCAGCAGAAAGGTTGTAGCAGGCTATAAGAACACAGAGACATTTATACAAGCATCCAGTCTCTATCGTAAATATCAGTGAGAAAGCCTGGGCAATTTACTTTAGTTCTGCCTGCCGCTCAAACCAGGCTCATCATTTTTGTGCTAGGGGCATGACAGTGCATCACTGACATTAATGGTGTCAAACGTGATGTGATGCATGAGCACAATTGCATGAAATAATTAAATGGTAACTTCCTGAACTCATTTAGCTTTTTCCTCCGCAATATGTTAGTAAATAGATGTTGCACTTGCTGCATGAACCTTCAACTGAGGATCCCAGCCAAAGTGAGGGACCTTTCCCCCACAGAAAGTAATTAAGTCACACAAATGCCTCTGTGCTGTTTGTTACACAGCAGCTTCTCTTACTTGGATCAAGTTTGTTCCTATCACTTTGAATGCAAAAAGCAATTGATCATTTCATCCACGTGACTACAAGGGTGACTGTCACAGCTTGCAAAGCATATGGTAGTTCTTGCAATATCAATAATAATCTCTAAGTAATGCAGCTTTGGGTTGTAGTCATCTTTTATTATCACTCCAGTCTTCCAGTAGCTTCCTCCTGTCTCTCTCTTTTAAAATTTTTGTCTTTCATTATTAAATGAAACCTCCTATACCCAGTGATTACATTATCAATAATTACCTGCTGAAAGAGATCAAAACTGATAAAAAATAAAGGCTGTGTTATTCTGAATAAATTTTACTTATTTTGAGGGGCTTAATCAAATTAATTAGAGGATGAAATTAAACAATAAGCAAGTAATGTTGTAGGCATTTTGCAGCTGGGGACACTGAAATTTAAAGAGGAGAAAGGGACTTGCCACAGGTTTGCTGTACAGACTGAAACAGAACTGAATTTTCTTCTTGAAGGCTAAGTGCATCCCTTACAGATTCCGAGTGGAGTGGAGCTTGTAAAGTGTTTATGTAAAATCTGTGGATGGCAGTGAAATACTTTTTGGTCATAATTTTAAAGTTAAATTCTATTACATAAGGAATAAAATCCACTGTAACTGGAAGATAATTTTTCTTTAGACATATTCAAAGTATTCCATTCCCACACTGAAATGAATTCAAGATTGGGCATATTCACAGCCTTCCTTAAAATTTCTGTAAGATTTATTTGAATCATTCTTTGTTCTAAATGAGATGCCTTGCACACTCTGCCCTGTTATGGGATATTGATAAGGTCTGTTTACAAATACAAGGGCAACATCAAATGACTCCATGGAACATGACAGATTTGAATGGCTGCCACGTTAATTCAGGTGGCAGAGTGAGTGACTGGTCACCTAATGGAAATAACATGGATTTACAGGCAAAATTAAATGGGACAGCAGCAAATGTGGGGAACTGTCTACTTAAAATGCATATTGTTTTGGGAATAAAAGAGTGAACTTAAAGGTACAGAAATCATAGAAATGTATTCCTGTTTTTGCTCAGTGACTCAGAAGCTGGGTTTCTGAGTTTCTGAGCATATCCCTTCCTTGACTTGTGCAAGGAAGGGATAGAGTGCTGCCATATATAGTTAGCAAAGCACATTCCATTTGTTTCCTGGACAAGTGAGTGTCATGGCCTTGTGACTAGTTGTGCATTGCTGGTAGAGATGCAGACCTTGTGTTCTGACTGTAATCAGAGCACTTTCACTGTGAATGAGATTAAAACCATCTCCAAGGGAGCTGCTTCTCTGGTCTGCTCTCAGGTGTGTTTATCAACACAAATATCTCACTCCAACTTGCCAGGGCAGTTCTGGCACAACATGATGTCACAGTGGATGCTTTGCAAGGGAAATTATAGTTTTCTTAGGGGTGGTGAAAGCAACAGGCTGCTCATTCTGCCTAATCATGCAGAATGTCTGTGTGAGCCTGGAAAAGATGAGCTTCAGGGAAGCCCACACTCTCCTTTGTAAAGGATGGGGAGGGATTCTTTATCTTTGTATGACCTTTCAGACTACAGGATAAAAATGAGTAAAACTGCATGTCTGGCTGAAATAATTTTTAAGGAAGGAGTCTGATTGTGCCTTGCTTTTGTGTGGGTACAAATGAGAAGGAATGGCATAATGTGCTTTCTCTGTGCTCTTCCCACAGAATCAGACTTATTACACCTCTCTTAGGTATCTCAAAGTGATGTCTGCTCAGATCCGAAAGTTATCCTGAGCTCCTTTTATAGTCAGCGGAAAGAAATTAGAGGGTGCTTTTCTCTTTTAGATGATGCATATCATCTTTACAGGTTGTCTAAGATGGCAGAAGCAATCACCCTGTGAAGCTGAGTCCGTCTTGCCATTGGTATATAGACTAGAGTGACTCATATTTACATAATTATTTTCTAAGAATAAAAGTTAGATGAATTATAGACCGGGAATAAGGACCAGTTCTTGCTCTGTTTCATTATTATGGAAGGTGGAAATACCCAGAAGGGCTCAGTTTAACGGAATAATCTTTTTGTTGATAGGTCCACAGTCTAAGGAATATATCTTTACTATTGATAGGTAAGTTGAGACGTAGGTCAACAAAGTAAAGTGCATAGGCTTGCAAGCATGACTTTGTTTCAATAGAAATTAAGCTCAGCAAGTTTGAGCCCAATGGTCGTGCGGCCACAAATCCAGCTCTTGGTCATTTTGAAATTTTTCTAGTAATACCAGAGTGATTTGTAAAGATAAACTGAGTCAGAAGACCTTCCTCATGTAGCTGAGAAGAGATAACACAACTGAATTCATAGAGCCCAGTAATATTTTCCTACCTAGAAAAGACACATATCTTAGTCCAACTTTAAAAATAGGTACTAAGATACCCATCTTTCTTTTTTTCCCCTTGCTATTGTTCACTTGTGAATATGTAACACAGCATAACATTCTCAAACTATAATCTGCTCAACATTATCTAATTGCATCTGTCATTTCACTCTGCAATAAAATACTTCTGGGGAAAAAGAAATATGGAACTTAGCACTTGAGCTACTTTTTAAAAAATTGCTTCTGATTTTAAATGTGTAGCAATGACATTTACCTGCTTAAATTTAAAAAGCAAAAACAATCTGCATGTTATCAAGCTCATATGTAGTTATCATCTCTAGCTCATATGCCATAGTGTAGGTATACTTTGTTCAAGTGATTCTTAGGGCAGAGAGGCTCTTGTACAAGAACAGAGCTGGGGTCTCTATTTTTACTGTATGCTTTAATCAGCCTATGGACTGCCTGTTTGGTATTGTTTAATTATTGTTCCTCTGAATGTGCTAATTGCACTTTGGCTGTGTCAGTTGTAAATGGGAGGGGTGCCAACATATTCACTAAGAAACATCTTTGTGCTATCCACGCCAGCTTCCCAGAAAATACATCCAGGGTGGTTATTGATCCTTTTTCTTGTGCTTTTACAGCTTAATCTTCCTTCATTTCTCCCCCCTTTTTTTTTCCTGATTCTCAAATTGATACTCTGTGAAAGTGATTTCCTTCATCAGATCCCACACCAGCAGTGTGCCAGCTTCTTGCAGCCTTCCATGTCACTCTATTTTCTCACCTTTCTTCTCTCTATTCTTCCCCTTTAGTACATCTCCTTCCTGCTGCCACTGAATGAGGATAGGAAAAGTCTATTATTGCTGCTTGATGGTTGGCATTCTCGAGTTGCATAGAAAGTATTAGGCATGATTTTGCTACTGCCTTTAAAAACCATGGGAGCCTCTACACAGACTTGTCTCCTAAAATTCAAGTACAAAGACAGTCTTGCCTTCTATGTGCTTACATAAAAAGGAAACAGCAGGGATTAATTACTTTAGACAGCTAAATAAATATTTATTTCCCCATAATAGTCTTCAAAAATATCTGTCACTGTTTCACTGCCTAACAATGTCTGGTAGCGACAAGTGGGATCTTTTTCAATGGAAGTTGCTTTTTAATGAGTGTTTTTCGAGTAGGAGGTTTAATCTGATGCTGCTTTTGGAGCAATGCCTGGCCTATCCCAGTACAAACTCCCTCTGATTAACAAAAGCCTGCATTTTTAAACTGATCTAGCTCAGCTGATGGTAGTTGAGTCTTTTATTTAACTCAAGCTTGTTTATGAGTCAATTAGCATTTAAACTGAGCTCCCAGCCTTCGTATTAACTCCCAGCCACCTAAACCAAACAAAACAGTCCTTTCTCATGCTTTCAGGGGCCCCTAAGCACTTATACAATATCTTACTATAGCATTTTTAAGTTGCCAGGGCTCAGAGGATTAATCTAGTGATTTTGGGTGAGATTCACTCAGGACAAAATTAGATTAGTTACTATCCTCAGAGTAGGTGCTGCACTTCCACTTCTTTCTCAGTGTCCCTGGCGCCTTCCCTGAGAGAAATCCCCTTCTGCAAGTGTTGGGGCAGGTGGTTAGGTGAGACACAGTGCCACCTAAAATGGCCTGAAAATGCTGAAATCTGGCTGCTCATTCACCTTTCTGAGGTGCCTCTCCTCTGTCTGCTGTGTTAAGCAGTAAGTTCCTTCTTAATTTTGCTTATGCTCTCTGCCACACTTGGAGCATAGGACTTTTTCTAGATTTCATGTCCACAAAATGGATCTGTGGCTCACAGATTGGAGCCTTTATCTGTGATATTCATGTTTTGCTCATGTTTTGCTACATTGTTTCTGCATAGCTTTAAGACCAGAATTAAAGAAGATGTTATTAATTTGGGGAAATGATCTTTCAAGCAGAAACTATGCATAGTTCAATTCTGGACCCTTGGCCATAGGTAAAGGGCATGAATTGTTCTTTGAATTTTCCAGTTGTTCTGATGAACTTCTTCAGGGTAAGCACAATGCTGGCTCTTCCCAGGTGTCAAGATCCTCACACATACTTAGGTTGTGGTACTGACAGCATGTGGAAGGATGATCCTGTCCTAGATGCTATCCCAAGTTTTGACAGGGGGGTTAAATTTTGCACTGATTGCTTCACTGGTGAGGGAGAGACGTGGACTGCTAGTCTTGGAGTGTGGTGTGGTGTTTAGGTAGTGCCTTTCTACTCCTTCCTCCACAGTATGGAGACAGCACACATAGAGATGAATGTTTCTGTTCCCAAAATTTGCTAACCTATATTTATCTTCTTTCATTCCAGTTCTTCACTGTGCTTTCCTATTCCCATACCTGGACTATGTGTTAACTGTTCTGGGGTGCCTCAGACTCAGTATTGATCAGCTGGTGATTATCCCACTGCATTCAGCATTGGTGCAATCTCACCCGGAGCACTGTGTGCAGGTCTGGACCCCACATTTTAAGAAAAATGTGAAGGTCCTTGAATGCATCCAGAAGAGGGCAATGAAGCTGGTGAAAGGCTTGGAAGGAATGTCTGATGAGGAGCAGCTGAGGACTTTGGGCTTGTCTGGTTTGGAGAGGAGTATGAGTACTGCTCCCTTCAGGTTCCTGAGAAGGGGAAATGAAGAGGGAGGTGCTGAGCATTCCTTTCTGGGATTCAGTGATGAGTGGGATTGGTTCAAAGCTGTGCCAGGGGAGGTTTAGTCTGAACATTAGGAAGCATTTCTTTACTGAGAGGGTGGTCAAACACAGGAACAGGCTTCTTAGAGAGATGGCCAATGCCCCAAGACCCTCTGTGTTTAACAGGGGTTTGGACAATGCCCTTAATAACATGCTTTCATTTTTGGTCAGCCCTGAAGTGGTCTGGCAGTTGGACTAGGTGATTGTTGTAGGTCACTTCCAATTGAAATAGTCTGTTCTATTGATTTCAAGCACCCATTATGCATAGAGTCTCTAATTATACCTCCTGAGCCCTACCTCTATCTCCCTCCAGTGCTCATCTAATTTATTCCATTGCCACACTAAACTGATTTGACTTGAAGCTATCCCTCCTTCCTTCTGCTGTTACCTAGCAGTCAGACACTGGAAAAGTGTTCCGTTTCCTGAAGGTGCCCAGCTACTGCAGTCATGGTCCTGCCATGGAAATGATGAAAGTGGAATTAATGACAGTGAAAAAAAAAAATTAGAAAAGTACCTAGATAACTAGTCTTTCCCATACAGCTGCATGAGGGACAATATAGATGTCTTTCTGGGTCTGGTCATTCAAGTGCAGTTGCCTGCTGAGCAAAGATGCCTCTTAAGCTTTTGAAGTTCTGTGAGAGAAGAAAGGAGTAGATGAAACTTCTGAAACAGTACTATGCAGCTATTTCAGTCAGATGAATCACACCTTTGAACAAGACCTGAAAAATGTGTGAGACTTTTTAAATGGTGGTAAGAAAATTATTGATTTGGTGTGTGGTTAATTAAGCAGCAGCTGGTACTCTTTGCTGTTTTAGAGGATTAATAAAAACGAAGCTTTGATGAGTCTGAAATGTTGGGCTGCAATCAGAGAACTTAAACTAAATAAAAATTGTTTATGATATTTTACAGTGAACAAGGACTAAACTTCTGTCTTTGTTTTGAGGTCACATGAAGCATAAGCAGTGGCCACCAACTACAGACAGAGAACACTTTCAACAGTTAACAGATTCACCCTGTACCTCGTGTGTGTCTTTCATAAATTTTTCAAACCTCTTCCTTTGAATTAGTAGTAGAAATCTGAAGATACTTCATCTAATGTTGGCAATGGTCCTGGTTTCAGAGGAGGTTGGACTAAATGACTTTCAGAGTTTCCTTCCAACCACCTTTTCAGCCATATAAACCATTTAAACATATAAAATAATATAAAATATTTAATGCCTTGGATTCAGGTCACTGCAAGCACTGAAGGTCCAGCCTGTGTTTGTTGAGACAACAAAGCTCTTCTTAGGCCATGGACAAAACTGAGCTGCTGAACTTCTGCAAAAATTATTTGGCACAAGTTTTCTCATGCATTAGTAGGAGAAAGAGATGCATGTTTGAAAGCTGTATAAAAAGGGTGTGGTGGGGAGAGAGACCATAGCTCATATCACTAGAAAGAGCAGCTGTTCTGCAGTAGTGCCCAGGCATCTCCTGCTTGTGGCAGAGGGACTTGCCCAGAAAGAGAGGGTGCTTTGGCTTGTCCTGGGCTCTCCCAACAATGTCCTGGGTCGTGCCCTTCTGGGACAGAGTTGGAAGATGGAGATGGAGAGAGGAAGCATGAGTGGCATGAGGATGTGAGCTGGGAAACAGAGGTGGGTGGCACGGGAAAATGAGAGAAGGGTCTCAAGAGCCAATGTCAAATGGGGGGAAACTGCCATGTGAAAAGGGAGAGCAGGAGAGAGTAGTGGTCCATCCTCTTCCCCTTGTCCTCAAGGGAGGGAGTGTGCTATGAGGGGAAGGCATGCATGGGCTACAGGATGGGGTACTACACAGAGATACAGGGCTGAGACAGGAGGAGGAGGTGTTGGAAATCCCTGAGGCGGAGAGAGGGCTGGGAGACCATCAGAGAACTTGCTGCATGATGCAAGATGAGCAGTGCCTCTTGCACTCAGACCTAGGGAAGCAGCAAAGTGTACAACCCACACTTTGGGTGCTCAAGGGAAGGCTGGATGAGCATGTGTTGTTGCATGTGTGTAGCCTGACATCTTCTCCAGCTTTGGACAAGGGGCAGGGAGAGGAGAGGGTTTTCAGGAAAAAGAGATCTAATTCAAGAGTCACCTCTTCTCTTCTCGCTTTTCCCCCTCTTCTTTGTGTTTATTTGTTCAGTTAGGTGCTTGATAGGTGGTTTAATATATTCATTTTATGTATGCCAGGGTAACTCCATCCCTGATTGAACTCCACTGAATCTAGATCGTTATTAGGAAATTGCTTTATAAATAAGCCTGGACTTTCTATGTTAAATACGAAGCATCATGCTGCTAAGCTGCTGCACGCTTTCTTGAAACACAACACAGGCAGCAGGCACATCATTGTTAAACTAATTAAAGTTTAAAGAGAGACCTTTCTACATTCTAGTCTAGCTAATTTGTTGTCAAAGGATCATAATTCATTAAATACACTTTCTATTGTTAGTTAAATTAATAATAAGCAAAACAGAGCATATGGAATATGTCGCTGATGAGTCAAGATGGAAGGAAACTTAAAGACTCTTTACTGGGTCTTTAAGTCATGCCTTCTTCTATAGAGTTTCTTTCTGGATAAATGCCTAGAAGGTTGCAGTGTAAATAAATATGACGGACTCTGCCTGCAGACATTCTGCTGTGCTGAGCTGTGGTGCTTCCCTTCCACTTTACAAAACCACTGGAAAACAATGTCAAAGCAACTACTTCTTAATGGGAATTCAGGCCTCTGTATTGGAGAGAAAATTTGGAGATGACGTAAATAAAGGTTGATTAAGTCTGGTAAAGCGTCATACAAGTTATGACAGTTTGATTTAAAATAGATGTGTGAAACGATTCACCCCAGCATAACATAACTGCTTTCATCTCTGCATGTCTGCCCCATTCCTCTTGCAGGGATGGCTCAGTTGCTCCAGCAGGATCAGCTGAACACTTGCACATTAAAACACAGTATTTAGAGAAAAACCAAATCAGATGGCAGCTGTGCTACTCCACTTCAGATACTGCTTCATGAGCACAGGAGTCACCTATGCACTGGCAGCAAAAATACTGAAGACAGAGGCAGGGCAGATGGGTGAAGGCAGAAGATACAGTGCAGTAGCAGGATTAGGTATCCCCACAGGTGAATCAGAGTTGTCAGGCCACTGGGGCATCCTTGAGCTCTAAATTCAGTTCTGGCAGCAGTTTATTGGTTGTCTTAGTGGCTGTGTCAGCCTGCTGCACGGGGGAAATGCTACTTGGTGCATTGTATATTCTAATTTTCCTTGGAACTTGTAGAGTCTCTGGAAGAAAATGGGAATGATCATCCTACGAGTACAGATTTCTGAAGGTGACTTTTATTCCTACACAAAGTCAAATCTTTAATGAAAAGCCATCTCATAGGTCCTGGGTAGCAGTACTTCAGAGAGCACTAGTATGGCATGGATTTGGAGGAAGCTGAAGTTCCAGAGTTTTCTTGTATTTGTATTTCGCATCTGGCCAACCTACTGCCTTTTCCTTGGCAAGAAAGGTTTTCTGCATTCCTTCACATATTCTTGCTTATGAGTTTGAATACCTGCCTGTAGCACAGAAAGGACTTTGAGTCCAAATACTCTTGGTTCTAGCAGGACAGGCTTATGATTTCCCTTTGACTGAGGCTGAATGAAGATAGTTGTACTCTTCTGAACATATTACCCAACAAGGGGACTCTCCCTGAGCCATCCTTACAGAGCATGTAGCTGCCTATCTCACCTCCTTTCCTTATCACATTAAAACAAGTGGCTCTGTGATTGTGGTGCTAATCAAGATGAGGGTCCTTGTGGATTTGTTCTCAACAACTCATGCTCACTCTCTTTGCAACAACCCTGGTTGTCCTTCCCATGCCCCTTCTGCCACTGTTAACTGCAATCAATGCTTTAGGTCCTCTCGGACTATTCTAAATGTCCTTTGTTTCCTTTCCTCCCACCCAGTCTTTCCACATCGTATACATTTCTATCCCATATTTACTCCCACCCCCTCGGGACTGGGCAGGATTTCACAGGTCCACTAGTTGGGCTGCAGCAGGATGCACAGGGATTGCCTGCAGGGCACAAGTGGACAAACTGGCTGCCAAATAAGACAAATAATGGAAAAACTCTATTTACTCTCCATCAGCAGAAGAGTGGAAGAGACCTTTTATCTTTCCCCAGCTTCTGAATTTCACAAAGTTGTAAGAATTTGGTGGCATTTGTTGGAGCTTTTTTGTCAATTTTGGCTGGAATCACACATGTCCTGTTTGTGTTTCTCACGGAAAGGTGGGCAGATAGGCAGCCAGACAGCCTGAGTGAGGGTTTAAGCCTCTGTTGTTCTGTCTAAGACTTTGGGCTGCATAAGAGCATCATTTCTTTTTCTTATTGATATTTAGTAGGTCTTACTGGTGTTTTGTCACGATCCAGAAATACTGATGAAGTCACAAGTACTTAGTGCTATATACCTGGGGTGTCCAAAAATTTGTGTTTTTCCTCCTAATCCCTCTTTCTGATATTTTGTGCTGAAATGGCCAAATCATGTGTTTCTATATGGCAAAAATTTGTGGAAAATTTATAAAATAAAATATTTTATAAGGCCACCAAATAGAGCCTTGTTTTCTCAATCTGAGTCATGTTTTCTCTGCTCGGTGAATGCCTCTTTGTATTTTAACTGAGACTAGACATTGGCCCAAATATATCTAGCCAGTAACTGTTCTTGGTCTGGGCTAAATAAAAGAAGTTGTTTAGAGGGCTAGCAAGTAGTAGAACAAGCAGAGCAATGACTTCATTGCATTGCAGTTGAGTTTCTATAGTTAGAAATACAACATGCTTATTAATAGCCAAAATTATGAGTTTTAAAAGTTGGAATAGAAGAGATGACTCCTCTTCTAGGATCTAGGAGAGTATGTTATCAGAGCTGGAAGCTGTCAGTAAAAAGAACCTTTATTTCACTAAAAAGATACAAAAGATACACTAAAGAGAGTATCTGATCCCTGATACTGATAGCACTGTCACATCTGCACATGATGGATGTGATTAGTACTGTCAAATATAGACACTGGTTAATGCTCTCTTTGATTAGCATTGAAGTGTGTCTCACATTAGCATGAATGAGAGCCATGCCTTTTAGGTGGAGAGGAGAAGGTGGTGGTCAAACGGAGACTGTAAATGTGTGTCCAGCAGTAGAAGAACCTTCTCTCTGCTTTTAAGACACCTGAGCAGTAAAATACCATAACATTGACTGGGCTTGGGGATTCTAGTAAGATAGCAGAAAGAAGGAAAGGCACTCTGATCAGAGGAAGGATGCTGTGTGTTGGTAAATTAGTCACCTCATGTTGTAGGAACAGGACAGACAAGGAGACTTGAACATCAGCTTTACTTTAAAGAAGGAGAGATAAATGTAAATTGTTAATAGAAATTATTATCCAGTTTCACAGTATTTGTTCTTTTGTCTGCATTAAGTATACCAACTCAGCTGATCAGAGCAACCTCAGCCACAGGATGTCTCAGCAGACCTTCTGTGGTCCCACGGTACCAGCAGTGTTGCCTTTGGTGCTGGCCTGTCTGTGCTGGAAAGCACCCACAGCAGCTCTGTGCCATGAACACAGCTTCCTGCACTACTATTGACACAGAGATTTTGTCTACCTGAGGGTTGCTGTCTGCCTCTCTCTAAGAGTCAATGCCCTCTCCTGGGCATACAGCAGTCCTCTACTTTGTCTCATGGGTCCTCATTTAAAGCCACCATTCAATGGAGCTAAAGAAATTGTCCAACTGGAGCAGAGTTTGAACAGAAATAAACATGCTGTACCACTGCCATCCTCGCAGCACCTCCTACCTTTTAGATAAAATGGGTTGAGGAATTTTATACAAACTATTTTGCATGACATTTAAAAGTAAACAAGCACAGTTTGAATTTGAAGTTGAAGCAAAACAAGAAATGGAAATTGAAACTTCACTTACTTTCCTCATAGACCTTGCCACTGACAAATGAAAGGAAAAGGTGATTAAGTTCTATTTTCCCATGAAAAAGCACTTTCTGACAAAACCTCATTCTTTAGAGAAAATTATTTTTCAGCCAACATTTTTGTCCAGCTGAAGTTTCAAAATAAAAAGCTAAATATATGGAGTTACAGTTCATTGTTTACTGCCCAGTAAATGAAAACTAAAAGCAACCTGCAGCATGTAGAGTAGAGGCATGGAACAAAAACCAGAAGGAACTGACAGACACAGGTTGAAGAATAATTCATCATCGAGCAACAAAAGCTGACAGATTTGCTGTGTAGTTTACTACCATCCGAAGCCTTTTGTATCTCTGTTTTCACCCACAGTTTTTCATTCTGAGTGTTGCAAATCGGTACTTTAAAATTATTGCACTGCCTATTTTGAAATTATTGTTCTTCATACTTGTAAGAGACTTGGAAGGACACAGAGTGATTTCATGGTCTCCAGTGAGTCATGGTAGTTACAGAGGTGTTTTACAAATTCAAATCAATAAGGTTATGTTTCACTATAGAGCGGTAATCAAAAAAGGTCATAACCCAGAAAAAGAGCACCATTTATTAATCGGGATATTTCTTGACTCAACAAAGATTCTTTTTTATCTTCTGGAGTTATATGGCAGTTAAAAGCTTCATTATCTTTTTCAATATTAAAATTATTTTTCATTAGGACATTATGTACATGTATATCATTGGCTTGGAATAAAGGAGAGAAACTTTTTTTGCCAGTTCCTCTCCAAAACACAGAAAATGCAAACTCATAAGCAGAAGCTAAAAAATACTGCAGCTAGCTGCGTCTTCTTAGAAATTCAGAGCAGTGCAAAAGAATCTCCAGGCAACTATTTTGTTAAAAGAGCAAACCCTGAAGTTGCTTCTGCATGAAAGGCTGAAATGTCACATCTGTTGTTCATTGATTAGCAGCCAAAGAAAGATGCAGAGCTCTCTCTTTTTCATTTTCAAGCCCTTCTCTATAATGGTTGCTCACCTACCATGTGAATGGCTGGTATTTTATAAGTTCTCTCCCACAGTCCCTAATCAATCATCATCTCAGAACAGAATTTGGAAGAAAAAACAGAAGGAGGAAAAAGAGGAGCAGAAGGGGAAGGAAAAGCAGAAGAAGGAAGAGGAGACAAGGTAGCGAAAGGCTAATATGAAACTAAAAACTCCAAAACAGTTTATGCTCTCAAAAATGAAATGATATTAAAAAGATAAATCTAATTCATGATAGCAGATGGAAGAGAATGGTGAGCAAAATGTTGTTATGTGTTCAATACAGCAAAGAAGGAGAGCTGAGATTTCGTCAAAAATTTATTTAGGAATAGCAACCTGAAGTTTAAACCTTAGGAAGCACGAACCTTCTGAGATTAGCAACATGTAAATAAAAACACTAATACTCCTGAAGTGTTCGCAACAGAGTTGAGACTGAGTCAGAAATACTGTTTTGGAGGCGTGTGCTATCCTTGTCTTGGGACAATATTACAGTGGGTATCAGAGGCCTCAGGCTAGAAGATCTCAACATGAAGCTGGAAAAATTGTTTGTATTTTGCCTAACTGCAGAAAAGAACCAGACCAGACTTCAGAATATGAAAATGAGCAAAATGTTTTTGCAAACTGTGAGTCTACAGCAACATGCAGATGTGGAGAAAAACAAAGCAGGAAGAATACTCCACAAAATTCTAATGACGAGAAATCATACAAATAAGTGCAAATGATGTGAAAGAAAAGAAAGTCAAAATAAATGTTAGTTATCTTGAGCACACACATATAACTTCTATTCCATAGATGAGGGATTCGTGCTTTTTCACTGTGAGTTTCTTGTATGCAGCAGCTTTAGCTGAAATACTGTATAACTGCTGTCAAAAACAGAGTACCTACGTTCGTGCTGCAAATATCTCTGACCTACTGACAGTTCAGGGAGTACATTCCTTGGAAGGACAGCAGCTCATAAGTTGGCAGATTGTTTTCCAGATGTTTTAAATGTTGCCAAAGAAAGCCAACAAAAACATAAAGTAAGAATAACTGAATCAGTTGTCCTGACATAGATGTTCCTAGAAATCCCTCTCTGGAGCTGAAATGAAAACTTGGAAGACTTATTCTGGCCAAGTTGGATATAATGGAAACTAACAAAGAGCTTCCAAAATTAATTTATTCCGCAATAATTATGGAAAAGAAAACTGAGTACTTCCTTGTGGCTGGCAGTCTCAGGAAAAAAAGCATGTAAAAAGGGGAAACAAATCCCACAAATCCCTAGCTGGGGAGTTGTTTCTGGGGACCACTGGATGTTTCAGCTCTGTTCTGATAGGGTCCTCTAGAAAAAAAAAAAGGCTCACATCTCACATCTGTGCAATCTTAATGCAACATTTAGAAGGCCTTTGTTTACCACAATATTTAGAAAATGCTTTTTAAAATCTCAAATACTTCCCACAAATACATAATAATTTACATGAAACCATGGGACAAGATGAGGAGAAAAATAATAGAAAAATGTTGCAATCGGAGGCTCTGGTAGGTTCCTGGAAGGGATTCAAATTAGGAGGCTGAAATGCAGAAGACAAAAATGTGAGTTCAAGGTTAAAGAAACAACCAGTTTAGGAAACTGTAGCAGAGAATAAAAAAAAAAAAGCTTAGCAGAGGATGCAAATAGGTCTGATTACTAATATGTCCTTATACATACATAAAAAAGACATACAGAAACTTAAAGAAAGGCAAATTTTTTTGGGGACTTTACTTTCAAACAGCTCTAAACCATTTAAACTGCTGTCTGAAGGTCTTTAGTGTGTAAAAATGCATAACGGGCATGGACTGGTAGTCACAACAGGGACTTCCTGAATCTCAAATAGTTGATAAAGAAGGAACCTGTCCTCAGAGTGTATGATAATAAGCACCAAACAAAGCTGGCAGTTGATGCTTCTAAGCAAGGCCTTGGGGCAACACTTTTAACAAGGAATAGTGATCACTGGAGACCCATGGCATATGCTTCTGGATACCTAACTGGAACAGCATGTCAGCATGCACAAAAAGAATCGGAGGCTTTGTCTGCAGTCCATGCATGCAAAAAACATTAATTGTTTTTATATGGAATAGCAGTGCTAGCAGGAACTGATCAGAAGTCATTAGTGTCGATTGCTGAAAGGGTTTTGCAGGCAGGTCTCCTAGATTGCAAAATATGATATGATTAACAACTCACATAGAAATCTGGAAAAGGCTTACACGGAGCAGGCATTCTGTCCAGAGCTTTCAATGGAACTGAAGTAGTACATACACAGAGTCTCACGTGCATGCAAAAAATTGTTAAGAAATTCTTTTCTTCTCAAACGGGGTGTCACTGTGGAGACCTGTCACTGCAGAAAGCCCAAATACTAGATCAAACATTGCAGAAGGTAGTACAAGCTGTGAGTCTGACTAACTGGACAGCACTTACTGGTCCTTAAACAATTTTGAAAGAGAATTTTATGTAATATGGAGTATATTTTCTAAGCGTGCTAAAGTGCTTCCTGAAATTTTTAATCCAGTGCTGCTAAACGGAATGCATGCATAAAATGCAAAATGTATTATTTTACATTTATAAATATTAACTCTGGGTCAGCATTGGTGAAGTAGCAAAGAATTAAAAAAAAACAGTTAGTTTCAGAAATATTGGTAAATTTAAAAAACCCAGCAATGATGGTAGGTCTTGAAACTTAAATTCATGCTCCACAGTTGAAAGAAATTTATTTATGTTTGCTGTAAAAAAAATTCACATTCTTTCCAGATCATTGTCCCGGGTATCCAGAAATAACATTGTTGCAGAAGTCATCTGTTGAACATGTGATCTAACATACAAAGCTGGTATTTGTCTGTCATAGCACACATCCCACGGTTACCCCATGATCATCTGTCAGATAACTGGCCATGATTAGGTTGTTAGGAATTTAAACATTTTACAACAGAGTTTTAAACACATTAATTCTGATTCAGAATACCCACCATCTGATGGCAGTGTGGAAAGATGGCTTAATAATCTGTTAAGTTCCAATCATATCCCATGTAAGAATTATTTAATTCTGGAGCAGGGCTCTGGATACTGGAACATGTTCAGCAGCAAACTTAGATTAAGACTATCCAATAGTGTAGTCAGTGACGTTAAACTGAAGGATGTCTAACTGCTGTGAAAAAAATCAAATAGACAATGTGCTGCATTACTGAATGGCAGGAACAACAACAACAAAAAAAGACAGCTAGACAGCATTTAAGTTAATATATTTAATGGCACAAAAGACTCTGTCATGAGGAGTTCTCTTTCTGATGAGGCAACTGCTGAGCAAACATGGATCTGTTGGACAAAAAGGAGGCACTTCTTCTTCCCTTGGTGGGAAGAGATGGACATGAAATCTCAAAAGCAAATAAAAAGGAGCCTGTGAGCCAGACAACATCATTGGAATGGACCCAACAGAGACACAGAGAGGGTAAAACCGTGGGATGTCTCAAAGAAGCATGAACTAAAGGAGGCCAGCTCAGATACTGATTGATAATTGTAGATCTGTGAGTTTTAGGAAAAAAAAAAAGCAATCGCCTTTTTTTTTTTTTTCCCTTTGGAAATGAGAATAAAAGTGAAGGTAACTGATCCTTGATCAGTTTGGAGGGCTCTGATTGGGAGTTCTGCCTACAAACTTAAGAGAGAAAGTGAAAGAGGCAGAGACAGATACATTTTAATAGTCTTAGAAAAGACCCCTCACATTATAAGCTCTGATGCAGAGTGGCTATGCACATACGGCTATAATTATGCCTGCTAATCTGCAATGAGATTATTAATAGTAGGAAGAATTAACATTAGTAATGTATTTTTCAGGTTTACATTGGACAGAAAGGTATCAAAACAACAGTGATCTTCTTGTTGGTAGAATACGAAAAGCTTCCCTGGACTTTAGCTGATATGTGATCAGGAAATCTGGAGTGAGCAGATTTGCAGAAGTGGACTTTGTGTTCTGAGAGAAAAAGGGAGGGGGAATAGAACAAAGAGATCAAAATATACTTCAAGAAAGGTCAGTTTTGGGGGAAATTTTGAGAGAAATGGTGGGGATTTTACTGTCAATCTGCACTGGGTTTAAATCCAGCAAAGTTAAACTCCAAGTCCTTGAGAAATGACAAGGGCATGACTAAAAGCAACTCAGGTGGCCCTTTGTGTTTTGGAGCAACTGTTGTGAGGTTGGAAGGCATTAGTAATCTGTACCCATAGCTTTCTTTTTATCTTTGGGAAACTTGTAGAAGGCAGCAGCCTGGATACATCTCTAGAGACAGCTTAACTTTCACAATGAACAGTTTAACAGAAGCGACAGCTTAGGTAAAATAGTGTGGAAAAATAAACCCAGAAAGGAAAGCATCTGCATTTTGTGGGTGGAAAAGAGCACAGAATTTTCCCAGTATCTATGACTGCCTCTTTAAGCCATGAAACAACTGCAGTCATTGGTGTTCTGCCTTCAAATCAATGGATTTTGCTCTTTTGTCAGGTAGGTTTTAACCTCCCAGTTTTAGTGGCATTGCTTCTGATTTACAGAGATGTAGGAAGACACAGGAGGCACTTTCCTGACTCGCTCCTGATTGATAATGTAGAAAAGCACTCTATATCATGGCCACCAAACAGAAGAAGAATTTTTTAGTAACATTGCTTTTTCTTTAAATTACAGCAAATAAGAATAGCCACAGCTTTTCATATAGGTATAGCACACTTTAAAAAAAGTAGATATTTTTTACCTTGGGGTGCAATTTGTAATTTCTAATCAGAGAAAGGAAAAAGTGAACTTATTATGAAGTACTTGTTGGAGCTAAGCAAATTTTTCCTATGGAGATGATGTAGCAGTGCTGGGAAACATTCAGTAACTCAACAGAAATCCTAGTCTGTTGTTGTGCATGGAATTTTTGCATATGATCCATTTAGTCTGTGTGTGCTTATACATATATATATATATATGTCTGCCTGTGTACCTATTTATTTTGTGTTACCCATATTACTCTTCTAGTTTGTATAATTAAATGAAAGTAGCACACCTGATGTGGTATTTTCTGATAATGTCTACAAAAAATGGTGGGCAAATTTCAAGGCTATTGTTTTGCAAGAGACGAGTTAATTTCCATTTCTTTCTGTCATGGTTTCAAGTTCATTCATGTGTTTTAATGACATTCTACCCTTTAAAAATAATTTCACCTACATGAGAAACTAGATTAACCCTAGTGCCTGCAGTCATGCTGCTTTAACCAAAGTGGATCTCCTCATCACAGTGAAATAGTTTGTATGCCCTCTTCCAGGAGAGGGAAGTGGACACATCTTTTCCTCACAAAAAACAATACTAGTATTTCTTGCTCCGATGCTGGGATCTCTGAAAAGCAACTCTCACTGTGATAGATAGTGTAGTGATAATATAGTTCCTTGTCTCTTAATTTGTGTGCCCAAATAAGGTACAAAGGTACCACAAAACAGAGAGAAGATGGAAACATACACCTCCATTCTCTTCTGAATGTGGCAAAAAACTTTGCAACTCTTATCTACAGTTCAAGGAGATATTCCAGCCCCCATCTGAAAATTAAAGAATCATAATCCAGTGAAGGAGGGGAGCAGAAGAACATCTGTGTCCTTGCTGCTAAAAGATATATGAAAGGGCTGTATTTGGCATCTTCATGCCTACTGTGATGTACCTCGTGGGCTCTAATTTTGTAAGAGCAGAGCAGGAGCTCTCCTTGGACTCTTTATGTCTGTCTTCCTCCTGTCCACAGAGCAGCTCTCTGCATGCTAACTAACACCATGAAGGAGGTGGGGGCTCTGTTAAGATCACTCTGGTTTCTATTGTTCTCTGTAGTCACAGGAAAATGAACACAGCCTCTCAAAAAGTTCCCTCCCATGGGAAGATACTCAAGGAGAGAAAATTGCTCTGAATTTGCCCTCTACTTCAGACACTTACTTGCTCACACAGTTCTAAAGTTGTCAAATGTATTTATACATATAAAATAGCAAATGTTTGATAGTGCCTTTTATCCTCTGGGACAGGATGATCTGCATATTGCCAATGGGGCTTTAGGCACTGCATAAGCTTAAATGTTACATGACAACAGTAGGCATGTCTATCTAGCACTGGACCCAAGCAGGTTAGTCCACCTGTGATAGGATGGACTTAGAGAGAGCTACAACTTCATGGCCAGCAGCCAAAGAGCTGAACTGCCCCACAGATGTTATGGTATGAGGCATTTAGGGAGTGTCCATATGCTGCTCTGCATTCTGTGACTCCCAGGAAGCTGGCACAGCAATTTTCTGGGGGAAATAAATGAAAAAAATCATCTCTACATTTTGTTTTTAAGTGACCAGAGAAAGGAGACAGTTAATTTTCTGTCCATCTTTTTTTCTTTTTTCTTTTTTTTTTTCTCTCTGAAACTGACATAATGTACTTAGAAACTGCCTGGGCAAAGAAACACTACTTAAAATTACAATTTGATGAGGTGAAAGAAAGGGAGAAATTCTGTTCCTTGATACTTGCCAAAAGTTTTGCCCCTTCATATTTCCATTATGACCCAATATATCTCTCTAAAGCTACCGTCAAGTTCTGTAGAAAGACTCACTAGTCACAATGGTTTTTGTGTCATACCTACCTGGTAGGTACGCTGCCACCATGGGGAATGCAGATGTCTGCCATAGGCTCCTGGTTCTATTCATGAACTTGAAGAGAGCGGTCGAGTGAGGAAAACTGTTCAGGAGACAGACCTGGCACTGATCCCATGACATTCTAGGGGGGACTGGACAGGAACTCTCCTTTTAAATGTAGCAGGAAACTGAGTGTCTCCATATGATATTAACAGGACCAGAGCCCTTTGCAGATTAAGTCAGCACAGTTTAGATAATTTTAGTGTTGCTACCTGAATTTTCAGCAGAAGTTCTAGTTTTGAAAAGTATTTTCTTGTATTTTTGTCAAGATAAAAATAAAATATGCTTTCTGCCTCAAATCAGGCCTTGAAAGAAGTATGAAGGAAATAAAAAGTCTAGATTATAGGATTCTGTAAAGGGTAAATTTGCACCCCGCAAAAAATGAAAACCCAGGAGTCCATAATGGAGCAAACAACTGCCTAACAGAAGTGTGCTGAAGAAGGATGTGTTGAACAGCATCCTGTACATCAGTGATGCCCCAAAAGAGAAGAAGCAAAAACCTCAGCCCTTACTGGCAGCAAATAAAAGGTTGTTAACCACATGGAGATCTGTCTTTGGACACTGCCAAATTGAAAACTGAATGGAACACAATTTTGAAAATTATAACTGGAGAGATGATTAGAAGCATGAGGGAAGCTTTTTCAAGGACTACTATGGAAATGGGATTGTAATTAGAAAAGGAAATGGAATCTGGAGAAAGTTTCTAAAAGGTGAAGAGGAAAGGCTTTTGTAAATAGTAAAAACACATGTTAAGAAGCCAAACTGACAACACAATGTTGGTGTGAGTTCACTTGTAATTTTTAGTCTGAAAATGATAGAGAAGTGTGTTTTAAATCTAATTACTTCAAAATTTATTTCACTTTTACAGCTCTCTCAGAAATGGCTCGTAAGATTCCACACTTGTCATGAGAAAATGGAAAAGGTCTTTCTGATCCAGCCAATACTGCAGATGTACTCAGTTCCACGTGTGCATTCTCCCTCTTACTTAACTGATTTGAATATGAACATTGGCAAGACTAGAACACTCGATGAAACTTTCTCTTAAGTCCTATTTTTTCCCATAAAGACTATTTAAAGAGAAGAAAACATATCCGATTAGACATTAGGAAGAAATGCTTTACTGTAATGGTGGTGAGGCACTGGCAGAGGTTCTAGACCAGGTTGAATGGGGGTCTGAGCAACTTGGTCTAGTGCAAGGTGTTCCTGCCCACGTCAGGGAACAAGATGTTCTTTAATGTCCCGCCCAACCCAAGCCATTCTATGATTTGTAATTAAGTATTACATATATAGCTCCTTAGACAACAGCCACCCAGAACACCAGCTCACTCCGAAAATCTAGGCTGAGAGGTAATGAAGAGATGTAAGGGCAAACCACAGCTCCTGAGCAGCTGGTTTTGCATGAGAACTCGTCACATGGGTAATGCAGGGTCTCTCCTCCCTGCAAACTCCTAGCTGAAGGGGAAAGAAGACCACAGAGAACACTGAAGACAAAATGCCCACTGTCATTTGTGCAACAAAGGCCCCAAAGCTCTATCTGGTGTAAGCCTTGGATTGTTCCACCAGTTCCTTTTAGGCTGTGGTAGCAGCTTGGGGAATCCAAAGCTGGCCCTCACGTTTATCTGGGTACCAGACCAGTTAGGAAAAAAAGAGCAAATGGATTTTCATGACTCTGTCCTGGCAAATTTATCTTCTCAGACGTGGGTTTAGTGGTCTGTGGAGTGTGTGCAGGGTGCCTGGCCTGAAACAAAGCCAGCTTCAGGAATCTGCAGGCTGGAGTATTACTGACTTTACCCCTAAAGAAGTCATAGTGATTGCTGTCCACGTTCTGTACTGGTCATGAGAGTGTTTGTTACAAGAATACCATGTGGAAAGTAAGAAGTGAGGGCAGGCAGACCCTATCAATAAAATCTCAAGACGTATTTCTCAAGACATATTTCCAATTCATATTTGGTTAACATCCATGGTCTCATCCTAAACTTGGCTCTTCAGGTAATGTTGGTATAATGTTTCTTATCAGAAAGCAGATCAGTATTTTTCACCCAGGTACATCTTACAGAATCCTTCTCCCCAGGCAGATGTAAACCTGTTGTTTCACTGCACAATGAAAAAGTGGCTGAAAAAGGTGATTTTATGCTTTCTGGGTTCGGCTGACATGTCTCCGTATCAGCTCACTGCGGATTACTAAGGTATGCTTGGGATAAATTAAGTGACTGAAGTGAAGTGTGTAAACCCATCCACAGCAAACACGTTGCCTTGTGGGGTGTATTTGCAGAGATTATGATTATTGTTTGAGTTAAAAAAAAAAAGTGCTTTTTAATATGCTCTATCCTTCCTTTGCGGTGGAGAAAACTTCATAATCCAGTAAGTTGAACTCAAGAACAAATGTTGGAGGCTTAGGATCTACAGTGACCAATCTTGGGTGTGTCTGGCTGTGAATGCCGATCCTGGCAGGCGGTATCAGAGCATCCCTGAACAGGCTGTGTGTCTATATCATCTAGTGCTGTACCTTGCAGAGATACTAATTGGGTCCTGGAAGCAACGTAGGTATGGCAGCATGTTGCTGTGTCAAGCTAATTAGTGGTGCTTCTAACAAGCACAGGTGCAGCAGCAGGTTGACGTGGCTCTGGTGCTGCCTGCTCAGAGCTACCTGGCTGCCCCTGCCCTGAGCTCTGCACAATGGTAGAGCTGTCACCTTTCTCACACTGGGAAGCACCATTAACCTCCTTGGGCAAAACTGCGGTGGATTTGAAGTGAGTGGAAGATTTTGTTATATACATGTGTGCAGTGCCTTAGATCCTCCATCTGTGAAGCTGGGCATAATGAAATGCGTCTGCCTTTGCAAATCACTGAAAATCTACAAATGAAAAGTGCTGCATGTTGTCAGTTAGGATATCTTTTCATTCTTATTCTTTATTATATTCCTTTCCTTGCTATATAACATATATGCTGAGACAGAGGTCACGAATTTCAACCTGCCAAAAAAAATAAAAATAAAAATAGAAAAACATTGGAGGGGGAAGCAAAAAGCCACTGAGCAATGAACAAAATACGAGCTGCATTTGTATTATTTATACAGTTTTGTATTCTGCCTACTGCTGAGCACATGAAAGTTCAATATTCCTTGTGCTTTAGAACAGGGAGAAAGTAACAGCAGAAACTGAAGCAGGATGGGTGGAAGTGCAGGTGGGAGAATAATTTATAATGGATAATTTATTCAACAAAATTTTCCTCTTATCTCTTCACAAATTATTCTAAAACAGATTGCTGTTTTCTCAGATTCACTTGTTATGTGAAATTATTTACTGAACAATTCTTTTAAGTTGTTTGTGAATTTAAATTGTAGAAAGTGGGTATGCTTTTGATTTGACAAAAAAGCTTCACAGAACATGCTTTTGTGAGCTGACTGGAGGGATGCTGACTTCCCTGGCCCCTATCTGCCTCCACATAGCTTCATGAAGGTTTGGGTCTTTTTCTAGTGGGGCAGCTTCTCAGAAAGAAGCTAAATCAGCATTTTTGACATCAAGTCCAAATTCCTGACCATGCTGTTTCTTAATGTTTTGCCAACACAGGGGAAAAATGCTCTTTTAACATTTCATGAGAGTAACCCAAAGAGCCTCCTGGTTGAAAGGTTGTTTATTTTTCCAGTCATTTCATCTGCTCTGACAGAAGTGTAACCCCCCGTCTCCCAACTTGTGCCTTCCCAAACTCCTTCCTTGTTCACTCTGGTGTCCTTCATCAACCCTTTACCCTTACCATGAATAATTGTTTGGGGAGGTTTCTGAGACCCTTGGGGAGCAGATACTGGTTTAAGTTGGATGTGGTGGTTTTGAATACACTGATTTGATGATCCTGGAGAAAGCATTTGAACAAAAAGCTTTCCCTCCTCATCAGCCAAACTAAAGTTGTTCCTTTCCTTATGGTACAATACGAGGAGAAGATTCTGTAGGAGAGGCATTAGCCATGTGGCTGGCCCACATGCCAGGTGGCTATTTTGTCACCATGCCATCAGCATTGGTCCCCTTTCCATAAAAACAAGAACAGTTATGCCTGTGCTGGCCTGGGGGTGAACCCGTTTTTCAGCAGTTGCGAGGAGGGGGAGTAGTAGAAAGGTTTTCCTGTGTATGTGCTAGTAATGATCCATCTGCAGAATGTGCCAGTTGCTTTCCTTTGCGTGGGATGGTAAGAGATCAATTAGAGCAAGAAAGTTCACAGCCCACTTAAAAAGCAATATTCCCCTTTTATCTCATTTCCTTCTCAGGTTTCTACCCTTTCACAGCTGTGTGGCTGGTGTGCTAAATGCTAATGTGAAAGTACTTTATACAGTGCCAAGCAGACATCCTTGTGGAAATGAATTCTCCCTTCTCACATTTGTCTCTTGCTTTCTCACTTCCTATCCGTCTGATCAGATATTCCCCTGGTATTTAGGGACAATCCTTGAGGTACCTGGCCAGCCACCGCCCATGCCTGCAGACAGTCTGATGCTTTACCTGCTTAGTTCAGAGCAGGTTTGCTGCAGTCTCTTTAATTTTCCAGGCAGGGAAGGAATTAAATAGTCTTTTTTTGATCACAAAAAGAGTTAAGTGTTTGGTATTTGATCAGCAGCTTAAATGACTGAACAGACTTTGCTGGATAAAACATTCAGCATTCAGAGTTTTTTTTTTGTTCTCTTTTGGGTTTTTGTTTTGGTTTGGTTTGTTTGTTTGGTATTTTTTCTTTTTTTTCTTTCAGTCATTCACATTTGTTTGTGGTTTCCCTCTGCCCTTTTAAACTACCTCTTCTCGGTGATTATTGGTCTAATTGTATCTAGTCTATTTAGCTTCTTATATTAATCTCATCACTGTGGTGTCTGAACATCAGATCAATGCCATGTAATTACAGTCACACAGAGCACAATCAACAATTATCAGTGATCACTTTTCAGATCTTGCAACAAAGAAATGCTATCTGAGACGCTGCTACAGGATTTCAGATTTCCAAATATTTGCACTTCTAATTAAGCAGATGGAAGACCTGCTGGTAATGAGAAAACAGGTCTCAGAACTTCTTCCATAGCTAATTTCTGCCCAGACCAAAATAAATTATGCTGCAACAATTCTTTTCCAAGGTAAATAACACAACACACCACTTGGCAAAATGCCTCACAACAACAAAAAAAACCTGGAGAAGTGTTTAAAGGTATTGCACTCAGTGGGAGATTTTCACACCACAGTAATAAATGCAACACAGCAAAAACCTACAGCTAGCAGAAGGGAATGCCTTCTTATCTAACTGCTCTGGAGGATATTTGCTGATCAATCCTATGAAAGGATGATATGCTTCTGTGTGTGTCCAGGGGATGAAATAACAAGCCTGAAGGCAATAATGCTCTCATATCATGTTTGAGAATTTTACAAATACAGCATGAGTCTCTGTGACTCAGTCTGAATGGAATTTTTCTTAGCACATGAATTTTACATGATATTTCGATACTAGTTCTTCTGGGCAGTTTTCCTAACACAGTATGATGTCAGTTTTTAGGTTTTTTTATCATATTGGTAAATACTGGTACACATTTTGTGAAACGTGTGAGGAAGGCTAGAAAACTTGAAAAAAGGATATTTGACTTCTTAGCCTTTAAATTCCGCTTCTTGTTAAACAAATATCCTTATGTTCCAGATTAATTAAAAAAGAAAAAATCAAATAGGTTGCTTTTTTGCTTTTGTTGTGGTTTTTGGGTTTTTTTGTGTGTTTTGTTTTATAGTTTTGGCTTTTTTTTTTTTCTTTTTAGAAACAACAAAAATCCATATCTTTTTGTTATTTCAAAATCTCTATAAGCAACAATTCTTGTCATTATCAAATTTCCATATAGAAAACTGGTATACATGTGGAGGTGTAATAGCACAATCTGATATTCTTGTTATACCAGTTTTCTATAAATAGGGAAATCTGTTATTTATGATTGGAACTATTAATTGAAATAAAAAAATATATATATATTCAGTATGGACATCTGTTCCTAGATTTTTAGTTGACTGACAGTTTTTAATTCATTTAGCTTATGCTAAGTGAAACTTCCTGGAATATCAGCCTTTTCAAGAAGTCTTTTCTGTCCTGATGAGTTCTTATGCCCTTTCTCATGATCTTTAGAATTTTATTTGTTGTTTAAAGATTGACTCCTGGAGTCAGGTGAGTACATGAAAATTGCAGCATTTATTAAAAAACAAAGATTTTCATTTTACAGAAGAAAGCTGAAAAGAGACTCTCTTAGGGTTCAAAAGGAGTGTAAGCAGAATACAAAAAACTATTTTTAAAAATAAAGACATGTTTTTTAAGCTATTCTCATGACTTTAAGAGGTCTAGCCAAAGCATTTTGAATATTTGGATTAACAATTTTAATAATATATATATGCAGTAGTGTTGAAATCTTGCTGACCCATGTAGGATTGCACATTATTAGTTCTTTATCATAGGGGCTACATCATTTCAGCATGCTTACCACACTGTTATTTTAAGCATAAAACTCCTGGCAATGAAGGTACATAAGGTCAACGTGCATAGGCTACCTATGTGATTGCATTTGTGTTTTACCTTCACATCTTAAATCCTCATATTTATGTTTTCTCTCAGATCTTCACTGCTACTGTCTCGAAAGAATAGCCAACATCTCACCAGAGGAACACCACTTACGCGGCAACCGAATCCAGGTGAAAACTGGCAAGGTGCTGTAGAACATTTTTATACCCTGTACTTATTTGTCACCTCTTGATACTTTTAAGTTTCCACCTTATATTTGTCCTGTTATATTTTTTTTCAATGAAGGTTTCAGAAACTTCCTGGTCTATTAATGGTATTCACTGATGTGAATTTGCGGACAGACTGGGAGAGAATTTGTCCCTCAGTCTGTCTCCTGCTGATGTACGTGGACAGGAGTTTGATCACTTACTGTTGTCAGCATTTGTTTTCTTTTATACTTGATGCACATCTTATGTGTAGAGTAATATATAAGATAATTCCAGCTCTTATGGCTTCAGATGGTACAATGCCCTCTTCTCGAACTCTTTGGAGAGGGAAATACTCCAGCTTACCATCAGAGTTTCATTTGCAAGCTTTACTTTACCTTAGCCTTATTTTAAAAATTTCAAAGCTTTGCCTCCACAAATCAGGTTAAACTGTACATTACAAGGGAACTGCTTGACCTTGAAGCAATCCGTTTTGAGGCAGAGGTGACGAACGGGTTGGCAGGCAGGATTTATTGCGCTCTGAGGAATGCAGAGGGAGCACATGAACATAAATATACAGAGAAACAGGAGCGGGAATCGCAGATGGATCTGGCAGATAAGACTTGGGTCTGTATCTGTAAGTAGGTCAAAAGTGTGATGGTATCATCTCCAATGGAAATACAATTCAAAATCCTGTTTGGATGGTATATGGTGCCAGACAAGCTTCATTGGACAGATAAAACATTATCACCATTATTCTGGTAGGACTGCAGAATAAGTAGGGTACTCAACATATATTACAGACTTGAGAGGTTTGGGGCAAAATGTGTAAGGTAACTGGAAATATTGTACAAAAAACACTTACTGAACAGTGCCAAAGTTGGCAGGGGCTGTGGGATAAGGGACTTGAAGGGCTGCTCACTGAGGCCTGTGGCAGCAAAAGGAGGCTGGTGGCAGGGTTATGTGCCCACTTCAGAATTTATTGATGTGACACATCTGGGCAGACTATCTTGGTTCTTATTCCTCAAAGCAAGAGGAAGAAAAGACAAGCAGAAAGGGTTGGATGTTGTTAGCTGGCAGTCTAACCCTAGGGAAACAAAGTAGGGGTCACAGTGGCCTACCTCTGTAGAAAAAAAAAAGTGAGACCTTCCTTGTTAAAAGTGAGCAGGAGATGTGCTTGTGTGCCCATTTAGGAAAACAATCTTTATTGGATATGATTTTCCAGTGCATTCCCTGGACTGATTAGGTGGCATTGTTATGATCAATTCTTTCAGTGACCTAGTACTTTCTTGCTAGAATGAACGCAGTGAAAGTCAGAATGCTTTATTTTTTTTATTTTTTTTTTCCAGTAGACCCTGGATTTTCAATAAATTCTTGTCAAGTAGAAACTCCAAACAAGCCCTCACCACCTCCATCCATATTTTACCCCAGTGTGCTGGCAGCCCACCTCTGCCTTCTGCAACTCTCTGATCACTCTTTGGTCTTCAGGTCTGTCATACTTCTTTCAAGGTTTTCAGGGCTTCAGCTGGCCCAGAGAGAAAGAGAAACAAAAAACCATGCTGAAAACATTGAAAGAGAGGACTAGAGGAGATAAATGCAAGATGAGTAGGCATGGGAAAAAGAGATGGAACAAGCAGAGATGAAGAGTCAGAACAGACTACATATTTATTTTCTTTAAAAAGGTAAGTGGTTATGTTTTGAAAAGCTCCTGCTGTTGTTCTTTCCAGCAGTAAATCCTTTTATTTGAGCCTTTTTTTTTTTTTTCATTCTCCTGACTCTTTTTTTCCTTTCACTCTCTGTATTAAAGGTTTAGGATGTGACCTTTTAGAACATAGTTGTTGGATTTTTGGACCGTCGGATGATAGTGGCTTATTATATGCATATTTGCATAATGAGTTAATTAGGCATATTATGTGGTTAAAATTAACTGCACTGAACTCTTTTTATAGAAAGTCAGCACAGTTTTCTGCCGAAGTGTCTCCATAGAGAGCCTCTGGGGGGCCTGTTAGGATTCCCCTCCCAATTTCAGATGTCACTAACTTCTGATGATTAATTTGTGAGCTCTGATACTTTGTCTATGCAGATTATACATACAAACCCCCCTACTCTGGAATTTTAGGATTATGTAACAATCCCATTTTATATTTATTAAAAAAGAGGGAAAGAGAAATTCAAGCCCCAGTGATTACAGTGAAGGATTTGATAATGCCACCAACATCCATCTAACATGTACAGAAATTCTAAAAAAGAAAAAAAAAGGAAAATCCACCTTTGTTGCTTTTAATGTTTTCTTTTCAACTTCCATGACAGCCATGTTTCCTGTCCTTCCCATTTGCATATGCAATGCCACTATGAATGATATTCAAGGTTATGAAGTTGTTTCATACTTTTATGTCCAATCTGTGCTATCACTGTAGACCTGTGGTCCTCAAGGTGCTCCATGTTGACCCTCTTAGCTCTCCCCAAGCATGGTAAGGTTGATTTCTGATACTGTGTTCATTGGGTGAGACAGGATGCAACTGATTGCCTAATTTTTAATGTTACCCCTACCATTTCAAGTAGGCCTTGCTTTGAGCAGAAGGCTGAACTAAATACCCCTGGAGGGCCCTTCACACCTCAATTATTCTATAAATCTCTGATTATTTAAACTGTGGCATGGTAGTGAGTATTGATGCTCTGCCCATGCCTATCAATCAACAATGGATGACACAAGTAGGCAGCAGACTGAGATTCTCTGAACCAGGGCTAAAGTTCCTATATTACAATTCCTTGTTCCTCTTAAGCATGGTGGAGGACAATCTAGAACAGCAGATTTTTCTGCCTTTTTAAATGTGCAGGCTTACTCCATGGTTCTGATAATATTATGCAGACATATTCCAAAATCTCCTGCATGGCATGGCATTTCCAGTGGTCTGTGTGCCATGGCTTTACATTACGTGCACCTGCTATTATATTGTTTGCTCCAGGTGATGTAAGGAGAGCTGCCAGTAGGAAGAAATAACTTTAGTTGTGTGTCCTTTCCTCTTACTGATCATACACCTTACTATTTTCCTACTATCCCTTTCTCCCTCAGGCATGTAAAACCTCTCTGGGCAAGCACTGGCCACTGCCCAAGACAGTATGCTAGAGTAGATGGAGTGCATTTAAACAAGATCTAGGTAAGAACTGAATCCAAAGTAGAATTTAGAAAGCACAGTCACTATTTTTTTCTCTATTAAAATCCAGAAAAGGAAAACCCGCTTTTAGTCAATTCTCAGTGTTCAACGTTTTGCACAGCAGGAGAAAGAAATGTCTGGTAGCTGAAGCTGGTATGTGCCACAAAAGGACACAAACACAATTCTATATGTTTATTTATACAGCAACTGCTTTCCACAGGCCATTCTCTGGCCTCAGAACCAATGGTGGATGAATCACATTGTTTCAATACAACACAACTGAAATAACTGAAAAAAATATAAATTGGCTTACAGTTTTTCTTTAAACAGTTTATCCCTATAGTTATTAGACCCAAATCTGGAACATATATACATCTCCTGAACAAGAGACAAATTACATAGACAAAAGCAGTGGTCATTCAACAATAATCTATAGTTGCATAAAAATGAAGTATTTTCCATTCACTTCTGTGTAAGTTACATTACACTAACTTTGCATCACAGCCTCTTTATACATAGATTAAAAGGTATGATCATTGATCTGTACAGTTAGTTGTTTAGACAACCATAGAAAAATTTCATGAGTGGGACAGAAGAGATAAAATTATTCTGCAAAGACTGTGAGTAAAATGGATGATTTTTATGTGTTTGTTATGTTTAATGGACTGTTCAAGATTTACAGACTTTTGCTCGAACTCTGACTGGTGGTTTGGGGATTAAGAGGTTCTTTCCAAAGAATGGCATGGCTGCTGGGTGAAACAAAGACTTTCCACTTTTCTATATGGGAAAAAGTCCAAAGATGAAAAGGAGATGTAAGAGGTGTATAAAGTGGGTAATTCCAGCACAGTACATTAGGGAAGGGTACTCCATTGAGTTTCCATGGAAAGCAAATGCTCTTTTGGCAGAGTCAGCAAACAGTTGGAAAATTTCAGAAAAAAAGTTTTTAATTAAAAAGTGTAGATAGATTGAGATGTACATCTTTTGTGGAATTGTACCACTTCTGATAAAACTTCCACTGCATAAGATTTCCAACAACAGTTTTACACTGGGGTGATAGAAATAATGTCTCCTGCCCTCCTAGCACGTGGGCTCTCATCTGGTACGGGTTCCTACTCTGCCTAATTCCCATCTCAGCTGTGAATTCTGATCACTAGTTTCATATGGGATTAAAAGCAGGTCTTCTGCCAGGGCAATTATATGTTCCTCTTCAAAGAAGAGGGAAGAAAGGAGGCTTATAGATCAGCATTTATGCAGTTAGTACAGATTTTGAGTCCTTATTCTCCTGTTTCCTAGTTACTACTATTATTAAAGAAACCTAGAAGATTTCTGATTTATCTCAGATATTTTCACTCTGCAGGAAAAGGATTTTTTTTTTGTCCATTAACACTTGAAGAAGTTCCAAAGATGTGCTGATTGAACAGGATGTCCCAGTGTCCTTTCCTCAGCATCATTTTATAACTCAAGAAAGCCTCTCTGTCCCCCTAGATAAAGGAAGAGAAAGAGAATAATTAGATAACATGGTTTTGGATACACAAATGCCCCCTTAGTTATTTGAAACTCTTCAGAAGACTTGAGAGAGATGGAGCTGTAGTGTAGTCAACCATATCACAGTGTGACAACCCAGAAGACACATTTTTGAAGGAAAAAAATGCAAGTGTGAACAGCAGTTTTGGAGAAATCAACATGGAAGCAGAACCTGCTATAATCATCCTGAACGGGACAGATGTTGCTCTTCCACCCTCAGCTCGTTTGGCCTATTATGCCTCTGAATGCTGAAGTTCACAATGCTTTTTTTTCCTCCGGTTTCAGAAGTGTCAGTCAGGAGACATGGTGCTGGTGGAAAAGTTATACCGATCTCTTGTTAACTAACTGCGGTGTTTTGTTCCATGGTTACATGTCTGCACAAGCCGTCATTGTGTCAGTCATAATTACCACCTATTCAGTGGCTCCCTTCAGGTTTCATCACCTCTGCAGTACTAAGCAGCCAGCTGCAGGAAGCAGTCGGCTGCCCTGGAGCAGCAACTGTCAGCCTCCGGATTTCAGAGTGTAATTGCTGCCTAAGCACAAACATCTCCCTCCTTCCTGCATAAAACAGCCAATCTACTCCTTTCTTTGGCAGAGATCAGAGCCCCATCAAATGCACTTTTTGCCCAGCAGAGGAAGATAGACCTCATCTTCTGGACTGGATGGGGGACTGTGCAGCTACACGTCTGTGCCACCATGTGCTACCACATGAAAATGTGGCCCAGCGCTCCTAATTGGAAAGGGACTCCACCTTTCCTGTAAAACGCTTTTTCTCTCTACTGTGAAACATATGGGCTTACCTCTAGCACTGACGTTTAACTACAACATCCTCTATGTCCCTCAGATGTGGAGTCTTCTCCCAAGCGAAAATTTGGAGTACCCCTGTCTAAACTCACTCTTCAAGAGCTATGCTCTGGTGAAAGGGCAGGTAGATAAGTCCTCATCTGGGTCAGAGAGGCAGAAACAAACAGTAATGCAAAACTGAGAGGCAGTTTCAGAGCATTCTTGTCAGGCTGGTGCATGGTTTCACACACCAATTGCCTTTCTTGTCTTACCATCTTGTTTACCGCATTTTATAAATTCAGCTTTGGCTGCATGGCCCAGATCAGCAGGCCCGCCAACAATCATGTTGCATTTTGTTAACTGCTTATGACTTCTGGACGGTGTGCTGCTGTGATTGTCAGACTCTTTCACTTAAACATATGGCACGTGGAGACACAAACTACTCCAGCATGCAGATTTCCATGATGGATTTTTACATACCAATTGCAGGGGCTCTTTGTGGCTGCTGAGATTGGTGTGGTCCAATCCTGGAAGCAGAGAAAATCCTCTACTCTGAGAAGCACCTGGCATTCTGGGTTTCTTTTTCTCAATTAGGAAAGCCAAAGATGCTGTCAGACTTTTCTCAGTTCAACAGAAATGCTACCAAGCATGTATCGTGTTGGAGAGACAAGAATGACAATAAAAGCTTGATGGGAGTAAGAAGTGTTGCGAGGCTAACTGAGAAGAACTATTTCATTTGTATCAGGAATGATGAGGAAGTTAGTGATGCACAAGTTCTGCCTGATTAAGGCCCTCACATAGTGAAGTTTGTAACCTATTTGTTAATACAGCGTACATGAGTGGGACATTTTCTGAGGTGCTTCCTGCGTATGAGACTTTCTGAGATAACTTCAAGACCAAATCTCCACAAGAAAACATAAAACTGTTGAATATTAAAGCTAATATTCAAATAAGCAAATGGATAGCATAACCCCCCCCAAACACCTGCAAACATTCCTCCAAAGATGAACAACACATTTATGTGCTACTAGATGGACATGAATAGTGCACCTAATTTCCTCTCTTCCTACAAGCTGATTCTTCTTTAGTTTTGCATCTGAATCAGAGTAAAAGATTCTAGGAGATTTTACATGAGTTTTTTGCCACAAAACTCTGAACTGACATCCAACATTGATGTAGCCTGATGAGAAGGAACTGGATAATGATCACTGTCCCCTTCTTTTGATGAGGCAAAACATGGCACAAATTTGAGTGAGGGAAAACCTGGAGGAGAAATGGGTTCTAATTTTTGTGGAAACATATTGCACTCCTCAATCTCACATATTTTCCGCCAGACTTGCTGGATTTGAAAAGATGCAAGACATAGACTAATAAAACTATCCAACTCCACTGATCTCTTTAACGTGGAAGAGTTCATCATGAATCTTGAAGTAGAGCATCTGAGCAGCTGTTACACTTTAGCAACTGCGGCTTTCATTTGTAATAGTGTCTCATAGTCCTAAACCACAGTTCAGTGTGTTGGCATGAGGAACATTACTTTCAGATCCACTGTAAGCTAGGTCACAGGAAACATCTGAAACTTCTTGGCATTTTAAGCTTCTGAAGTGCTGTGATCCACCAAGATTTGTTGTCATACAGAAAGAATTATGAATGTAAATGGTCAGCGCTGACACCACTTTTCTCCATTTTCCTTGGCCTCTTGAACTACCTTCAGTCCTGACACACTCTCCTTTCGTCATATTCCTTGTTTGCTACTGTATGTTTCTCTCAATTTCTTTTAAAGGTGCATTAAAACAAGTGTAGTTTTATTTCCTAATGTGACTGCAAAGAACTATGCCTGTCTAAATTTACCTCTTCACAGTCAGCTTGTCTCCTGCCATCCATTCCATGCAGTGCAGTGTTATCCTATGGTCCCACTTTGCTTCCAATTTTGGAACAAGCTAATCTTGTTCATGAGTGTTATTTCTTTTGTAAAGTTAGTGGACTGGAGGAGAAATTGAGTCAGTACATTGATAGAAGTGGAATGGACTGGAAAAGAAGAAATTAGTGAGTAACAATTGCTAAGGTGCCCAACTGTTTTAAGTACATTTCATAGTTGAAGAGCCTCAAGGTAAGTATGGACCAGAATTCCAATTGTGAATAATATTTAATTGTAGGAAAACTCAAATATAAATCAAGACTTTTTTTATCTGCCCTTTTCTAGAAATAAATCAATTCAATGAAACAACAAATGCACATAAACCATCTGCAGCTTCTGTCGTGGGACTGTAGCAAACAGTGATTGAAAACTTCTCAGGATTCTCTTATCTGGTAGTTAACTGGGAGTAAGATATGCACAAAACATTTTACTAAGCATTTTCAAATTTCTTTTACCAGGAGCACTTTTATAAAGTCCAGTCTGGCTCTGGATGAACAGAAACTGTTGGGAAACAGCTGGGTTTTAGTGAGCCAAACCAAACCTGGACACTGTGGGCTTGCTGGTGTGACGTGACTATTTTCACTGAAAGCTCACCAGGATGCTATGTCAGACAAATGCGCTCCTAGAACACAGGTGGCAGGAAAGGCTTGGCCATATGGAGAAACATTGCTGTTGCTGTCACTGCCAAAAGCTTTACTAGATGCCCCACAAAACATAAAGAGGATTTACTACAGTCTAAGGGGCTTGTTAACTCTGTTGGACATAACATAATGAAAGCAAAAATATTTTCCTTCATTAGAAAAAGAAGAAATTAGCTAAATGGGGGTCAGTAGTAAATGAATGGTGCAGTTATGTAGGAAAGGAGATGTAGGAAGGCCTTATCAGTATTGTGGTCAGGATAAAGTAACTACTTGCCACTCTGTCCCCTCTATCTGAGCATATCACCAGTGAGATCATGCCTATTGTCACTCTTACCATGAGTTATGCGATTCTTTCACTTTTGAACTGGGCTCTGGCCTATGATGCCCTCTGTGTCACTCATAGTTACACAGTAACTGAGTGAATTTGTATCTGCAGGTACAGCAGTGAAGACAGTGACCTCCCAGCTTTTCAATTCTACCCCCAATCAAAGAGGGATTTATTTCCTGATAGGAGTGTAAAATTTAGAGAAAATGGAGTTTAAGGCTTCAGACAGTTGCTGGGCATCATCCTGTCTAAACTTAACTGCACACCAAAGATAGCCCAGATAGACAGAGACACCCCAGACATCCCTCACACGGTACCACTGCATAACAGTTAACATTCATCAGAGGGAGAAAGTCCATTTTTAAACCTTTCAGAATATGTGGCAGGACTTTCCTGCTCGGCCAAAGCTGTCTAGGGAGCTTAAGCAAAGTTGAGATAATCTTCCCCAGAGCTCTTGATTCTGCATTTCCTTGTGCCTACACCAGTGCCCTGAGGGCAGGTGGTTTGCCAGGAGGAGGTGAGAATACCTCAGGTGTACCTCTCCATGTACCTGTGATGAGTTTTCAGATTGATAGATGTAACTAGCTAATTGCTGCTTAGGACCCAGACTGTGCATGTTAGCTTAGCCCAAGTCAGCTGCAGTTCTTCCACAGAAAGGTGTTTGCGGGTGCTATGACTGAGTTGCTGGTGAGCCATGTTGGCATAGGTACAAATGACGTGAGCTTTTCTACCAGTTGCAGCTCTGGCATCTCAAGAGGTCATCTAGACTGAAATCACTACACCTAAACTATCCTTGAAAGACATTTGTGCAGCCTGTTCTTAAGAGCCACCAGAAGTGAAGATTTCACATCCTCTTCAGCAATTGATTTCTCTGTTAAATCTCTCTCTACTGGTTCCCTAAGGTATTTTAAAATGCTCAATCTAAATCCTTAAGCCAATAATAGCCACATGGAGAAGATCCAAAAATAGCACTGACAATGGGTGTTAATACCAGTTCAGAAACCTTAAGCTCTAGATTGTCTGTATACAACTGTTTGATGGTCACACCAGTCTGGGCTGGTACCAAGCAGCAACCTGTAGGCAAAGTTATGCCACAGCTTTCCAGAGAAAGTACAGCTTCCTATCACTCCTATGTGTGCCTAGGAGCTTGTTGCGTTAGAGCGTGGACAAAAAAAGTTATTTCCTCACAGTAGTCCACACATGAAGTTTCCAATTGTGTTGCAGTTCAAGGCAATGATAAAGGGATGACTTGGGCATGCTCTGAGCCCTGCATCAAACAGCAGGAGGGAAAGACCTTATTTGCCAGGAAGGCTAGCAGCTCTGAGGGGAATAGTTGTCCTGAGGTGGGAATATTGCTTCTGATGATTGAATTAGTTCACCTAGAGCTCACTAGCATGTCTCCACAAGGCGTCGTATATGACTATGTGGGTGGGGAGTTTTAGCCATGTCAGTGTTTTCTGAATCAGCAACCAACCCAGTGGTTTAATCTAAGAAAAATTATTTCTTTGCTAGACATAAACACAACCCAAATTTGGTTAGGATTAAATAAGTGAAGTCTGAGCTCCTTTCTTCACCTCTGTGGCATTTTCCTATATTTTCCATAGAGTGGATCAAGTGCAGTTCCTCTCCCAGGCATTTCTTAGCTGGCAGTCATGCAAGAGACTTTCCTGTGCTTTGCAAAGCTTCTCTCTTCCATCTAGTTGAGACTATAAGGAAAACAGATTGCCTCAAAATAGACTTCTACTTTTCACTCTGCCCAAAACCACTGCCTGTTGGGAAAGTGGCATTTCCCCCACCCAACCTAAGAACGGCTTTCAGAGAACTCTGCCTTTGCAATAATTTGGATTCAGCTTGGTCGAAGCACAGCACAGGGACAATATTTAATTCTTCCTTGCTATTTTCTCTAGCTTTGATTCACTGCAGTGTAATTTTGGAAGCTTAATCTAGTTTCATCAGCCATGACTGGAGCTAGAAAACAGGGCAAGTTATCAGAAGATACAGCAGGAAGATAACTAAAGGAAGTTTCATTTGGCACAAATTATCAGGAAATCCTCCCAAAATCAAGCCGTCAAGGAAATGATGGAAGTACATGATTTCACTAAAAATGAACCCACACGTATACCACAACATACACAAACACAAATACACAGTCCCTTTCCATCCTCTGAAAGTCAGTTTGCCTTTTTTTTTTCTGGGGCTACTACAAATACTTTAATGTATCCTGGCTCCAGCCCAATCCTCTGCAATTGCTGGCAGCCATTTTATATCATCCCTGTCATAAGTTTCACTGTCACAGAAGTTTGTGCTTAGGTTTTTACTATACCCAGAACCAAACTCAGCTGTCTAGAGCAGTTTGGGGTCTGCACCCAGGTCTGAGGGCAGCATCTGGAACATCTGCCTCAAACGGGTCTTTATCATTTACTACCTGTGCCATGGGAGTCCCTGGCAGCTGCCTCTGGAGGAGGGCTGCGCTCTCCGGGAGTAGTTTATGCTGCCAGCAGCTTGTGCAGCAAAAGCAAAGGCAGCCCACACCTGGGGACCAACAGCAGCAGCACTCAGGGAAGTTGTGGTGTAAGGTGGCAATCACCAGCAATAAGTTTGTAACGGGATTGCCCGTGGGCATGGAAACTGCTTAATGTTTCTCTAGCCCTCAGAGGGTTGAAGTGCCCCCAGTCCTCCTCACAGAAGCCAAGGTCACCTTGTAGGACGTGTGCTGTGGGGATCAGACCCAAGAGGCTCTGACTCCATCTACAGTTTGTCTGGAAGTGTGTGACTTCTGGCACACCCCAGTGCACCTAATTGTTGTCACTATTAGAGCACAAGGACAAATTGCTGACAAAGAGGGCTGCGTAAAAAGGCACTTGGGTGCAATAGCTGTGGCAGTATTTCAAACAGCTTCCTATTGTACATCTCCAAGAGAGATGCAAGCACGTGTGCTTTATAATTGTGCAACCATATCACTGAATATGGATAGCGCTTACAAGTGCTGTGTAACGTGTTGACAACTCTGCACACATAAATATGTATTTTTTTTCAGGCACCACCCAGGCAAAGAGAAAAGCAAAGTTTTTATTTTAATTTCTATTGCAATGTCTGAGCTAACTGCTACAAGATTATAAAGAAAAGTGGGAGTCCTAATGACTTAACCAGCAATTCAAGACAAAGCACCTCAGATCTCTTCAGCTCCCTAAAACATTGCTACTATTGCTCAGATCATACCAATTATTCCTTTTTTTTTTTCTTTTCTTTCTTTCTTTCTTAACAGCTATTAGTTCTTGAACTCCCTGGTTTGTTCTCTACCTCTTTTGGGTGACTTCTCAAAATTCAGATCATTCCACAGTAAAAGATTTAACCGTCCTTTATACCAGGATTCCTCTTTCTTTTTGACATCAAGACTTCTCTCTTTGATAACTTCAAATGTTTCTCCCTCTCTGCAGTGAGTACTTAATTCTCACCAATGGTTTTGCTTTTCTATCAAACATAGCAGTAGCACCCTGAATGTTGTTTATCTGCTTTGGCCATTAGGTGATTTCTTTGCCTTTTTTTTCCCCCTAAACTTTTCATTAAATTTATATAAACAACACCACTATTTGTTCAACATTGTTGTGAGGGTTTTTGTTTTTTGTAATTATGTAAAAACACTCTTGCTTTTTAAACTCAATTAAAGCTTCCTTTATCTGCTAGCAGAGCTGCACAACAGAGGTTTTCATCCTGTGCATTGCTTTCACTCACTGTGAAACAAATAAAAGCCAAGCTTTTGCATTTCATAACCTTGAAGTTCTCTGAGTAGTTTCACCTCCAGGGCTGGGTAACTGAATGTTTTCAAGCAGCTTAGAGAGAAAAATGGGGACGGGGGAGGAGAAGGTGGCAGTAAACAAGAATATGATTTCAGATTTTCATGATTTAGACTAAACTGAATAGCAGCAGCAGACGAACTAGAGAGAGACTGTATATATATGATGAGATAGTTTTATAATTTAAAATACGTATTGTATTAGACTTTCAACATAAAAGGGCTAATGTATTTCTCATAACAGCCCACATTTTGTTATTGCTTTTCACCTCATACCAGCACAAATGATATTTGAGTGCTGACAGACTGAAGGGAACATGCAGAGACCATGTTATCTGTTGCTGGGGCATAGCTGCAGATGTGGTATAATGAGGCAACTGTGCTAATAGTGCTCTGCATTGCCACACGGAAATTTCAGGATAGACCTGGGAGTTTTACTGGAAAAGCAAATGTGCTAGAATGGAGATAGTAACTCATGAGTAGTTATGAGCTATGGAGCACTGCTAGGATCATGGGGCAGGAAGAATATAATTGCTTACACTAAATCATCACTGCCCCCTTGACACACCCAGGGTTTTTTTATTACCACAGGTGACCAAAGTTCTCTTGTTTTCCAAATATTCTGAGTCCTCCTAAGTTCACTGACTTTTCAGACTGCCCTGATTCACTTGCTCCATCAGTACCAAGTCAAAAAAGCTCTATCAAATCTAGAAGTACCAGTACCGTTTTCTCTACTAGGCAAGTTTACCTTAAAGGCTGTTCCTTCAACAGTTGACCTTTTCTGATCTTGACTAGCTGGATAGAACTGCAGAAAAGTGCACGCAGAAGTCAAAAGGAAACAGCTTTTCAGAAAAAATTGGGAGCTATTTACACCCTCTGTACAAAAACTCCAGCCCAGACATGCACATAGCCCCTGATTTGATTTGAGACATATTTTTCAGTTTGTAGAAGAAAGGCTGTGGATTAAAAAAAAAAAATTAAAAATCAGACTTCATTATATACTGAAGCCAGAATGTTCTTTAAATATACCTTGTGTTAGGTGCTGCATGGAATGTAGGTATTCCTGGTGACATAACACCTGTGAGATACCGCTTCGATGGCTGGAAAGAACTCTTAACATGCCTGTGGTATTTACTGTCTGTGTTAAACAAGACCTCTTGACACTCATAATTTGAAATAATTCCTTTAGATTTCAAATCAATTTGTTAATGACTGTTTTTGTGTATTAAAGTTGGCTGAGTGTGGGTGTATATTATTAATCTTGACTCTACAAAAAGTGCAGGTTTTTTTTCTGCTTGTATTATGTGCCCTACAGGATAGTGCAGTTAGAGATATAATCTGCAAAATAACAATTTGCAAGCAGAAACTTGAAGCTGCACAAGGGCATGGGCTCTATCTATGATTTTCAAACAAAAGCCTACTCTTCAAAAAGCTTGAGAAGAAAGTGTGGATGCTAGAAGGACAAACTGTTCATTATTCTCTGCAATTTCAGATATACATGCTGAAAATCATTGGCCAGTGAAATGTACCCTGTGTAGTTCAGAGGGCTTCCCTTATTTACCTCTAGCATATTTGTCCACATGAATAAGCACTATTAGATTCACTTACAGCTCTGGGACAAGAAGGGAGGCCTGATATGCTGTGACCAGTTTCCTCTTTTCTTCATGAGTTCAGCACATCAAGACACAAAGAAAGACAAAAAATAGATTTTGTAGTTGGAACTTACATACAGAAACCTGGCTGCTCATTTAACTGGCCTGGAAGATGATATCTGATCACATATAGGATGGGTCAATCTCCATCACCAAAGACATCATTATCGTATCCCTTTTTTAAGGGCCACAGTCCATGACTTTTGGTGGCAGGAGGAATGAGATTTGGGGATCAATCTTATTTTCAGTAATGACTTTGGCAAAAAAGGTGTGCTAATGTATTTTGTTGCTGCTATGAGGCTGAGGGGCATCGCGAACACAGATAAGGATTAGATGGTAGCATAAAAAAAGCTGAAGACTTTGGTGGTCTGGCAGAAAGAAGCAGGGTGCCATTCACAGTGCAAAAACTAACTGAATAAATTTATTACATAGGAGTTTCTTAGTTACAAATGACAGGGGAAGAAAAACCTCTGTGCACTAGAGGCTAACTGTGCACAGTTACTGTATATGATATAGCTATGGAAAGGCAAATGTTGTACACGATGTCTTCACAGAGTATTTCTGATAAGAAAGTGAAAGCTATCAAACACATTGTTTCTGCCTTGCATGAATATGAGTCTAAACCATACTTGTGAAGACTAGTTTGTAAGGGAACCAAGCTGGGTATGTACTGAATCAATTTGTGCAGTGCTTTACATAATGCTCCTGCCCCTAACTTCAAGAAATGAGCTCGGTGAGGAAAGGGACCCTTTCTGCACCATTTTTCTTTAATAGTACTAGCCTCATGTTTAATCAGAGATCTTGTCTACGTTCTTAATTTATTGATTAGCTGGGATATCCTTTTAAATAAACTAATAGTATTTGATTATACCAGCTGGGTCAAAACTACTATTTCTGCAGATATCATCATGGCTAGGCTTCGCGA